>PVLC010001309.1:0-81677 GCA_004027655.1 Graphiurus murinus | reverse complement strand
CCACTGTTTCTTTTTGCCTGCCCTCTACTACCCTCTCCAAGCAGTTTATCAACACATCTTCCCTGACATAGAAGAAATTAGCTGTGTAATTCTATCAAGCTTATACATGGGGGAGCTGAATTTAAAGACATTTGCTGAGGTTTATGAGATGTTTTAAGGACTAAGGCCTACAAGTCATTTATTTGAATATGACAGAGTATTCTTTTATTTTCATTGAAGTACTGACAGTCTGCAATATGACAGCACTAGCTGCCTCCACATTAATAATTGCTTCTCTAATTGCAGCGGGACCCATCCGAGACAGTGTCTGTGAAAGATGTTTTGGCCCGAGCTGCAGCAAAGGGTTTGCTGGATGGGATTGAGTTGGGGAAATCATCAAAACGGGAGAAGAGGAGGAAGAAATCAAAAACATCCTTGTTAAAAGCTTCTGCTAACGATAATAATGGCATCCAAGTCAAAATTACTGAGTTTCTGAATCGAGAAAGTAAAACAAATGCTCATCGACCAGAAGCATTAATGACAAAATCCCTTCCACAGAAAAATGTGACTCAAGTGGGTGCTTCCTCACATACCAGAAAATCAGGCAAGCCCACCAATACCTTCAGGCCATTTGATCGGCCAACAAACTTCCTAAAACCACGGCCAGAAGACAGAATGGTTGCTCTGAAACCCATTGAGATTGTTTTGCCCCCAGTAATGGTGCCATTTTCGAGTCCCCAAGGGATTAAATCTCAGACACCAACTCAACATTTTTACTATCATTGGTTTGGACACAAGATTGGTGCACCTCGCTACCTTCCCTCACCATCCGTACCCAGGAAGGGGGAGAAGTCTAAAGAAAACTTACCTTCTTCCCTACCCAGGCGACCTCGGCCATGGCTTTGACTGTCCTGTGTTTTCACAGGGGCCAGGGACGTGTGATTTTTTAATTTTTTTTCGAAGTCTGGTATTTCTCAGAAGGTTAGACATCGCTGTGTAAAATAGTCATCCTTTTGGTCACTTAGTATCTTTTAAGTGTGATATTACCTTCAGAGAATTAAGACAGGTAGGAACCAATAATGTAGATAATTAAGTGAGCAGAAACCAGAGATTCCAATAGCTCAGTGCTGATCCGGTTTAGAACGCCCAGTTGGAGGCTCTGAGTCAGCTGCTAGAACTTAATTAAAGCTGCAACAGCTTCTCCTGAAGGGAAACAGTCTGCCTTACAGCAGGCTGCTTTTCAAACTTCACCCTTGAGGGAGTTCGCTAGAAAACACTGATGGGTAAGATGCCCTCTCCCTCCAGATCCCTGGCCCTCCAGCATCCAGGCAGTGTAATTGAACTTTCTCAATCACAATCAAATTTTATTTTTTCTCAAGTATCAAACTGTTCCCAAAACAGGGCATGGCATGAGTTTTGTAAGGTGACTGAGATTAAGTATGAGGAGGAAGCACAGGAAGTTCCAGAATGCTAGGTATGCACAGTATTTCTTATCGGAAGAGCATCTGGGATCCTGAGCAGATTAAACACAATCATCGCTCCCTTCTGCCTGTTTATGCCACTTTTGTAAAAGATGACTGAGCAAATGTCCATCTAAAGATTCACAATTCTGAGACAAAACTTGAATACACGCAATATCTGTCGTCAAAGAAACCTATCCAGGTTTCTGATTCTACTCCAAGATCAGGTGAAACAGCAAAATGTACAAGTCGTTTGTTTCAGATGGCACACAGTAATCAAACTTTGGTAAATCATTTCTGATTAAAATATACTGTAGCACTATGTTCATTATATTAAATGTCAATTCATCTTGGTTATATTAGCAATTGCCTATCAATATTGATATCATTGTTATTTTAAGGTCTACTCATTCTTTTCACCATGGCAAAAGAAATTCTTTGACATTAAGAGTAGGTTACCTTCAACTACACCCCCTGCCCTATTTTTATTTTTTATTTGGAAGTAGAATCTCAATAAGTTGATGCAAACCTCACTGAGTTGTTGAGGCTGGCCTTGAACCTTCAATCCTCCTATCTCAGCGTCCTAAGTACTGGGATTATAGGTATATAATACCAGCTTTTTTTTTTTTTAAATTTTTATTTTGCAGTACTGGGAATTGAACACAGGGTCATTCTACCTCTGAGCTATTTCCCCAGCTCTATTTTGTCTTATATTTTAATTTTGAAATAAGGTGTAAGTTGCTGAGGCTGGCTTGAATCTGCAATCCTGTCTCTGGGACTACAGGCATGTGCCATCATGCCCAGCGTACAACTGTAACTCTTACAGTTTATAACTATAGTTCATAACTGTAACAGTGAAGTTATAAACTATAAACTTACAACACTAACTCTTATAGTTTAAAAAAGTTCATAGCACACTCATGTCATTTTAATTTGATATTTTATTTTCAGAAGTCAGTTGTGTAGAAATGTTAATTCCTAAATGCTCAATTCAAGAGACATGATTTTAGTAGAATATTTATGTCTATTTCAGCTCAAATATTTTATTATCTCCTCACTTGAAGTGGGGAGAAAAGCAAATGATTTCATTTTAGTGGTACTAATTTTTTCTTTGGCTGAAGATTTACATTTTTTAGTGAAGTCTGTAAGTGAAGAAAAGGCTTTTTTTGTTTGGATTGAACTCAGGGGCATTCTACCTCCAAGCAACATCCCCAGCCCTATTTTGTCTTTATTTTTTTGAAATAGGGTCTCACTATGTTGCATTGGGCTAAGTAGCTGAAGCTGGCCTTGAACCCAGATCCTCCAGTCTGAGGCTCCCAAGTACTAGGATTACAAGTGTGTGCCACCACGCCCGGCTAAGAAAAGGCTTTTTATACTTTAGCCAGGCTTATATTTTTAAATCCTCAAATACTCATGTTAATTATGCACAGAAATGTCTTAAATGTTCATCCTATTCTACTAATTTCAAAAATCAAAAACTATACATCTCTTTACTCTAAAATGTTGTTTCCCTTCTTTACCCCTCCCTGCAGGAGGGCAGTGCAGCTGAAGTTACTGTTGAGTGAACAGTCTGGTGTCCTTTTCCTGCCCTCACCCCCAGCCTAGGCTGAAAAGTATTCCATAGTCCAAAAGTAGAGGGTCTGTGGTTTCTATTCTGTGTTAACTTTCATGGTTTAGAAATAGGGGAGGGCATTTTCTAACTTTGATAGCAGCAAGTGGTTCACGTCAAGTCTGTAGCCACTTTCTTTCACAATCTCCTAACATGCCTCTGGGCAGTAAGTTTTCTCCTTAGTAGTTCACGGAGATTCCAAATTCAACCATTCACTAACTGGCCTGTATTTTATTTTTTGAGAATCTTCTGAACAGGACAGGATCAATGATTTAAGTACTCTAGCAGAGTAAAAAGGGGAAAAAAATAGGATAAAAGGTACATGAAAGAATTCTAATGAAGAATATTGATTACAGACATTGGCATTTTACTCTTGAACTTCTTATAGAAAATTGTTGCAAAAATCTAAAATAATCAAACTACTGATAATTAGTCCAATAGCACATGGCATATTTTTATCTAATATTATTTACTACTATAGAAACCCTGGAACCAAATGAAAATTTGTTCATTGAGAGTAACAGTTAAAAACAGCCTTTAACAGAGTAAGAGAGAACCTAACACAATGGGGGAAGTTCAAGATAACAAAAAATGGGTTCATAATGTCATTCCATTCATCTTCTTCCATGTCTAATGGTTAAACAAGTCAGTCAACTGATTTTTCGAGCTACCTTTCAGTTTGAATTTAGTGCCTGTGTATCTCTATTCTTCATTGATGAAATGAAATATCATTGTTAAAGGAAATGACGGCCTTGTGCTGAAATACCTTAATCCTAGAAAGACTGCTTGCAAAAGACTCAAGTCAGTGACCAAAGAGGCTTCTGTGTCCAGAATGCCAGCTGTCTTTCCTCTGCCAAGAAAGGATAGGGGATTACTCAAAATTTAAAATTTCTAGTTCTGGGTGGAAAGATGCAGTCACTAATCAAAGCAGGACCTGACATTACTAAAATTATTTCTTTAAAGTTTAACCTGAGGTCATAATATAAAAATAAAATGACTTGTGTAGACACTAAATTGTTTCTCGTATTGACGATTAAGTTGGATAAATGAGCCAAACATTTTATGCAGCTAAGTTTATTCTCACTACATACATTTAGATGTGTAACAGCAATAGAAAGGAAAACAAGACTTCCTTGCAGGATGAACCAACTGCTCTGAGACTGCTCTCATTGATGGTGGCAGCGAGTATCTTTGCCCTGAAGCCAAAACAACTTAAACTGCATTTTACTGGCTGTGTTAGACCTGTAGTACGGTAAGCGTGACCAACTAGAGAGTCAACAGTTGTATTAGTTAAACTGTGCTAATATGAGTTAGGGAAATGTTTTCCATGTTGTTCATGAAATCTTGGGTGAAATGAATGTGCCATACAAGAAAAGGACACTTTGGGGATGCTAAGTGGCCATGAGTAGTCTTACAAGTGTCCATCTTAAATTCATAACATGGATCTAAAAAAGTAGCAGTGCCAACAGTTTATCACCAAGAACTTGTTTTAATGGAGATGGGTCTAATATCCCTTCATGCAGTAAGACAGACAAACAATGGTTCTAATTAATCATGAGTGACCTTCTAACCAGGTGGAAACAAAGGACATGTGGATATATGTATATATCTTGTCGATGGAGTCACATGTGTTGTGAAGGATATAAAAAGGAAGCACCGCACAGTGCTTTAGTCTACAAAGTCCTTAGCCATAGGCATGTTGGCGATTCCCCTTGAGGCTGTCAAGGAGCACAGAGATGAGGTGGCAAGACTGCGTCTAGCTAGCTGCTTTTAAAAAATAAAAGAAACTTTAAGCATTTTGCCTTTTCTTCTACATATTCCAATAGAAATGTGACTACAAATCATTACAAAACCACTGTTTAGGCAATGTATAGTTCACTGAGATTACTCAGACCTGAATACATTGTGACATAATATCCAGTAGAGATAATATATTAACACAATAATGCAGTATATTTCAGTAAAAATAGAATAAATAAAATAAAAATATCTTAAGCTGTATTTAACAGGTTAATTAAAAAATGATACAACATACAAGGCATAGTGAACATGGCTGCCTGCTTACCGAATCACAGATATAAAGAATGCATAGATTAACTGAAGTCTCACTAAGATTGCAGGTAAAACATTGGCATCCTTTCATAGACAAATACACACATACCTTCATACATACTTTTTGGCCATGGCAGAAAGTATCTGAACATACTGTTAAACATAATTAATTTTACAAAATTAACCTGCATTTAGTATGCAAAGCTATTTTCAAAACAAAATTATCTGCAGTAAGGTTTTCAATATGTAAAGGCTATCATTCATCTTACTGTATCTTATAATTGCATATATAAATCAGTTTGCTACTTAAAGCTAGCTCAGTATTCTTGATCCTGAAACCAAACAAATGTATGCCTTAAAAAATGAACAGGGGTTCTGGCAGAGATTTCCTGTAGAAAAGTGGACTACTTGTTTAGTTTTGAAGTCTGTCAACCATGGAGATCAAGATGAAAGGTCATCATAAGCGAACTTGGAAAAGCTTTTCACAGGGCACAGTAAGGTTTTCTTAACGCACTGATTTTTTGGGACGGCACTGGTTACTTCACACAGAACAGGAAGCAAGGTGGAGAGAAGTATAATGCATTGCTCACAGAGCATCATCTCTGTCATGACATAAGCATACCAGCAAACAAATGTGGTCCCTGCGCCTCCCTCCATGTTCTCTGGTGGCTAAGTGCCAAGAGTTAGGAATATCTCTACCACATGTACCACCACCTCTGGAAAAGCTCACTGATCTATACAGGCTGCACTGAGCGTAGACACCTGTCCTCTGCCACAGGCTTCAGGCTTGAGGCCTGCTGCAGCAAACAGTCCTGGCCTGAGAGGGCAATGCTTATTTTTTATTTTATTTTAATGCCACTATTTAATTTGGACAAATTTCCCTTTTATGTAGGGAATTCTGAGATTGCCTGACAGTGTGTTTCCATGTCTGATCTTTTTTGCAGATGCCAGATCATTTGGAAAGGTTCTTACTGAGTGCAAGTAGCTTAACACAGGTAGAGCTGGAGTTGGGAGGTGGGGGCCCTGGTTTCTGGCTCGCTCGTGAGCTTTGTGAGATCTTAGGCCAGCTGATTTAGCCTCTTAGCACTTTCGTATTTATTTCTCCAATGTGTTCTAGTACCTCTTCTTTATAAGGCTCAAATGTGATAAGAATGTGGAAAACGTTTGACAAGTACAAAGCAATGTATAAACATAAAGCATTCCTTTCATAAGTTGATGCTGTAAACGTTAATTTTGACATTAAAGAGTAAACAAGACTAATACCGTGGTTGATCTCCTCAGCAACTTTTTTTTTTTTTTTTTTTTTTTTTTGCGGTACTGGGGATTGAACTCAGGGCATTCTACCTCCGAGCTATACCCCCAGCCCTATTTTTTATTCTTTATTTTGAAACCGGGTCTCACTAAGTTGTGGAGGGCCTCACTAGGTAGCTGAGGTTGGCCGCGAACCCGGATCCTCCGGTCTCAGCCTCCCGAATGCTGGGATTACAAGCGTGCGCCACCACGCCTGGCCTTAGCAACTTTTTAAAAATAACGTCAACAAGAGTCTAAACTTACGGTATATCTTTAGAGCTAAGTTTCTTATCTACATAAAAAGCAGGAAATGCTGTTTGGGGAAATTGTCCATTATTCCTATTTATATTTTCCTCTGATATGAATTTTTTTTCAATCTTGAAAGTAAAATGGAAAAAAATATAAATTTAAAAATATATCTAGTTGAGTCCAATAACTTCTAGTATTAAGTACATAAATTCAAGAAAAGGTTCAACTTAATGTAATTTGTTGCCATGGACAATATGTGATGGACAGACAGCTTTCTGGGTGAAAAGCATTAGAATAAGATTGAGCTAGATGCAGAATTCAAGAACATTTACCTCTAGGATATGAACTAACAAAAATAACGTGGTGGTGGAGATCTAAAATAACAGTGTATGACAGAGCTATAAATGACATTTCCTCAACTCCAAGTTGCATATTGGCTAATTACCAAGCTAAGGGTGAAAGGTTCATAAGGGGTATTTCATTTCAATGGTTGTGTAGAGAATGGCCATAGTGAACTATAATTCTCTAGCTGCATTGTACAACGTAAGGCAGAAGTTTGAAATATGTCCCACCCCAAATGCATGATGATAATCAGTTTGAGAACCATCTGAAAAGAAAGGCTATTTTTTTTGTTCGATTTTAATTCCTCAAATTTAGTGTTTCATCAATTTCCAAGTTTCACTTTTTTTCCAATATCCCACAAACAGCCGTAGACATGAAATGGTTCCATGTGTCAGATAGCTCGTCAAGGAAAGCTGCCAGTCGGTGTCTATACTGATGCCTACAGCCAATTTTGTCAACCAGTAGGTTGAATTTTATGAAAAACTGAAACCCAAACTCGTCCTATTTTCATAGCAACTCAATGGTTTCTGCTATGTGGTGTCTAAATGTTTCCAATGTTGAAAACAGGGCCGTGTGCGGTGGGGCCTGAAGGTTGCTTGCGACAGATCCAATGGCGAGGACAGCGGAACGAGCTGGGCCTCACTCGCCCCAGGGACACGGCGTCAGCTCCCTGGGAGGGCGCAGCCTCCTCCTTCTGTGTGCACGTAGGTCAAATCATGTTCACGGTATTTACAAGAAGACCTTCCACTTCTCGTGATGTAACTTACTGACAGCAAAAAAAATTACTCATGCTTCTTTTCATATCACATGGTGGTGGCAAGACGAGAGAACATGCTTGTCTAACACTGTTTGGTTACGGAAAAATTCTCTGAAGACGAGGTGTCAGCAGCTGAACGGAAGGCCGGAAATCAGTTCCTTTTCTTTACTGTAGCCACTCAGTCTCCGGGTGACGGTGACAGAGTCCTTGATACGGGCGGCTATGGCGTATCTGTGACAGGGCGTTTCTGTTTCAAAGTGTCAATGAGGGATAAGACCCCTCGTTTTACGTTGGTTGTGACTCTTCTGGTCACTGAGTCTGCTGGTGGAGGAGGTGGTCGAACCTTCTGTGAAGGTGGCCTGGCCACCAAGCACTTCTGATATCGTAACTGAAGTAAAACACAAAAAAGTTTTAAGGTAACATCATGCATTATTTCTTCCTGTTTAATAGGACTTCAATTCCCTACCAATACATTGACTCCCAAAAGTCAAAGACCTAGCTCCTAAACAAGAGTTTATTTCATTCTTTTTTTCCTGTAGTACTGGGGCGGGGGGAATTGAACCCAGGGGCATTCTACCTCTTGGCTACACTCTCAACCCTATTTTATTTTAAAATAGGGTCTAATTAAGTCACAGAGGGCCTCCCTAAGTTGTTGAAGTTAGCCTGGAACCTTAGATCCTCCTGTCTCGGTCTCCCAAGTACAGGCATGTGCCACCACGCCCGGCTTATTCTATTCTTAATATCGGTGTTTTACATTCTCCTAAAGGATCATTGGGCTCACAAAGTTTTTTGCCTTTTGCCCACTTCCTTTCCAACCATTTTCACTGATAGGCTGCAATTACCATGCCTCATAGCCAGCGAGGTAATGAAAACAAAGGGTTGGTACAGAGAGCGTCGACTACATCTTTCATCAGCGACATGGACAGCAGGGCAAGTGCTCACAGCTCACTCAGAGGGCTTAATAGAAAGGGCACAGTTTAGCCGGGCGTGGTGGCGCACGCTTGTAATCCCAGCATTCGGGAGGCTGAGACCGGAGGATCCGGGTTCGCGGCCAGCCTCAGCTACCTAGTGAGGCACTCGCAACTTAGTGAGACCCTGTTTCAAAATAAAGAATAAAAATAGGGCTGGGGGTGTAGCTCAGAGGTAGAATGCCCCTGAGTTCAATTCCCAGTACCACAAAAAAAAAAAAAAAAAAAGAAAGGGCACAGTTTGAGTTCATGCTCTGTCACAGTGATTCCCCAGGCAATTATTCAATTTCTCCAAGCCTCAGTTTCTACAACTGTAACGTGGATAGAGAGTAAGGACCTTTATTATGATTGAATAAGGCACACTGTGGAATGCCTAAAATCAGCATAGCAACACAAATGTTTGTTCCTGTCCCTATTTCCTGCTTTAAAAAAAAAAAAAAAAAAGATTAGCCAGGCATGGTGGCACACTTGTAATCCCAGTACTGTACTTGGGAGGCTGAGACAGCAGGATTGCAGGTTCACAACCATTCTTAGATACTTAGTGAGGGCCTCTGCAACTTAGTGAGACCCTGTTTCAAAATAAAGAATAAAAAATAGGGCTGGGGGTGTAGCTTGGAGGTAGAATACCCCTAAGTTCAATCCCCAGTACTGAAAAAAAAATTATTAAGATTCCAGGCTACAATTTATATGTTTGAATACTAATGGGTTGATTTTTTAAAAATCCATTAGCATTGGCACCATGGATAATTTCTTTAGAAATATAACAGCTGGGTATGGTGGTTATAATCCCAGTATTTGGAAGGCTGAGACAGGAAGATTGCAGGTTCAAGACCAGCCTCAGCCACTTAGTGAGACTTTGTTTCAAAATAAAATAGGGGCTAGAGGCGTTGCATAGAGGTAGAATGCCTCTGGGCTCAAACCCCAGTACCACGGGGGGGAAAAAAAAAAAAAAAAAAAAAAAAAAATATATATATATATATATATATATATATATATATATATATATATATCTCAACATGAGCCTCTGCTTTTGTGTTAACAGGAAGATAATTCTTCAAATTAGATAAAAAGGTTAACATCAACTTTTTTCCTAATCTAAGCACTTTAATTCCACAGCTGATTTTACTTATTTATTGGTACTGAGAATTGAACACAGGAGCATTCTACTTCCACGCTCTTTCTCCAGTCCTTTTGATTTTCTATCTTGAAACAAGGCCTTACTTAGTTGCCAAGGCTGGCCTCAAAACCTGAGATCCTCCCTCCTGCTCAGCCTTGTACTGGGATTACACACATGTGCCACCACACCTGGCAATCCATAGCTGATTTTAAAAATAGACAAGTATGAACAGATTCCTTGGTAGAGTTACGAAACACATTAAGGTGTCTCCCTAAAAGCATACAGTGTCTACAGCAGGACTCTGGGGAAAGAGGGGCCAGCCACAATGTCCTATCACACCCACAGGCCATAGAACTGGCCCCTTTCAATTCAATCCTATAGACAAAGGTGTTTCACTATACGTCTGTCTGCTCGGCACAAGGCATCTCAGTAGATCCCAACTGCAACTCAAACCACACACATCTAAGGCATGGAATTTATACAGGCAGGATGCGGCAACATGGGATCCTGGACTAGGAATTTCAAAGAGTAGCTCTGTATGTATAGAGTGAACCCAAATTGCACCCAGCTAATTTCATAAAGGATCTCTCTCTGTCGTAGTCTAAATTTCACTAAAATATCTTCGGTTGGGCCCACACCACACAGCTGCAAAATATGTCTAAAAATTAAGTAAATCATAAAGAATGTGCCCCATATTTCAGATAGTAAATTCATGCATAAGTAATTCAGATGAATTATGCACATTTGGTAAAGGAAACCACCGCATTAGCACATCTGGATTTGGAGTAGGGTGGGAAGCTTTGATTTTATCCATGTGTTGGCTGAGCTACTCCAACTGGCTGCACTGATACAACAAAAACAGGAAGCAGATGAGTAAAAGTTATTTCCGAGAAGGAAAATGAGTCTGGGAATCAGGAAACAAACTGTACCCAGCGATGAAGCTAATTATGTAATTGTCATTAGCATTTAAAATGTATAATTAAGACTGAAAGCCATTCATTTTATGACCCTAAGCATCTGTTAGGCTCCATTCAATTTCATAAAATATTGCAATCGTCATGACATTTTTGCTTGACTGAAATCTCCCATCCTGCATTTGCTGCATGTAACCCTTGACCTCATTCCTAATTCCCTACATCTTGTTTATCCACTCACCTTGACTCCTCCAATCCCCTTTCTCCCATCTACCCAGCCCTGCTCCTGAATGGGAGTTAGAATCCTGGCTCCACAGTACTTGAGAAGAAGTTATAACTCTAATGAGGGGCTATGGGAAGTAGGGACCAGATGTGGGGTGCAGTCATCAGGCCTCTCCCCCAACCCCCTCCATGTCAAAGGTGTCTTTTAAGCCAGGTATGGTGACGCATGCTTGTAATTCCAGTACTTGGAAGGCTGAGACAGGAGGGTTGAACATTCGAGGCCAGCCTCAGCAACTTAGTGGGACCTTGCTTCAAAATAAAAAGGGCTGGGGTGTAGCTCAGAGGCAGAACACTCCTGGGTTCAATCCCCAGTACTGAATAGAACCCAGGGGCATTCTACCTCCAAGCTACACCCCCAGCCCTATTTTTTATTCTTTATTTTGAAACAGGGTCTCACTAAGTTTCGGAGTGCCTCACTAGGTAGCTGAGGCTGGCCGAGAACCCGGATCCTCCCGTCTCAGCCTCCCAAATGCTGGAATTACAAGCGTGCGCCACCACACCCAGCTAAAAGGAGTCTTTTAAGATAAAAGTCAATCCACTCTTTTCCTTAGCAGAGTACTGTACATAAAAAGGCAGCAAACAAAAATCAACAGCGCGCCCTCCACTTGCCTGGGCCTAGCACTACCTGTTCTTGGTTCTTCACACCTCTGGCTTGTCTCAAAGCAACAGGTCTCTAAGCAGTCAGAGGCTAGGTGCCTCCTCTAGGCTCTCCATCTACCACTATTTTCTGGACAGTCGTGCCGCCAACTCCAGTCACGTGCTGCTTAACCATGGGGTACTCATTCTGAGTAATCTGTTAGGCAATTTCATCCTTGTGCAAACACCATGGAATGCGTTTACACAAACCCACATGGCACAATCTCCTGCACACCTGAGCTGTGTGGACAGCCTCTGGCTCCTAGCTTGCAAACCTGTGCAGCATGTTGCTGTACTGTAGGCAATTGTCACACAGTGGTATTTGGAAATTTGTGTATCGAAACATAGGGTACAGTAATCCAGGCATAGTGGTGCGTGCTTTGGAGGCTGAGACAGGAGGATTGCAGGTTTGAAGAGTCTATAGAATTTGGCTCTATCTGGCCCTGCTTTGCTCAAGAGCCCTGGCCTCTTGACATGCAATCTGCTTGGCCTAACTGATTCTGCCCACAGGAGTGAGAGTGTTAGGAAACAAAGCAGGACTTTAAAATTCATGTTTTTTTTTTTTTTTCCTTTTAAAAAAAGTAATTCTGCTCTGATGTGTGGTATATAAAACACAAGCAGGGCGGAAGGGCTGGAGGACGCCAGTCCTGGTCACTCACCATGCAGGCGGCCTGGACTGCCTCTGACACGTTGCCGGCATTCGGCTCACACCAGAACACGTGGCACTCGAAGCGCTGGTTCCCAGTGTCCATGATGAAGGCAAAGGTATGGATGTCCTTCCCAACGCCCATGAAGGACAAGAATCGCACTCGACACTCCACCAAGATGTCCTCTTCATTCTGCAAGAGACATGGCTCAGCAACCCACTCTCTCTGGGAAGCCAGGCAATGGTCATTGAATGTCACAACTCAAATCACAAAGCCAGCTTCTAGGACTTGGCATTTTTAAAAAATATGGCCAGAATTAATTCAGATAGGATGTGGGTCTTTCTAGAAACTCTGCTTCAATGGCCAGAAAGCCTAGTGCTGCTGTCGGGGTGAGTGACTGAGTTCACGGTGGGGAGGAACAATATCATATATACTTCTCATATACTGCCATTGAGGGCACTCCGTGGCTTAAAACCTGCTTGCCAGGGTGAGCCCCAAGGGCAGCAGGGTTCACTGTATCTTCATCTGGTACTTCCACCAAATTGAAATAGCACATTGAATCTGATTTCTATCTAAAACCATGTAACGCAGAAATTGCCACATCAACAAATCTGTCAAATCACACCCCCCACCAACAAACTGGTATCCACCCAAGACAACGAAAAGAAATGTCTGCAATTAGTGGTTGTAACAATCATATCCTTTGCAACAACCACATGCAAATTTTGAATTAGTTAAATGCAGAATAGAAATTTTCAGATAATCACATTTTGACTCATAAAACATTCTCTCAGGTGCACAGAGAGTACTTAACAGGCAAACTACACTAATCTGAAAGGTCAGGAGGTTTTTTGGGGAGAAATGTGGAAGCTGGGATCTGGGTGAGGGTTGGGCAGGCAAAGGAGTGTAGGGAGGAAGGAGCAGCACTGGGAAGGACACTGAGGCAGGAAAGGGTGCCACGACGTGCTTGGGGAATGGAAGAAAACCTGGTCAGAGAGCATCTACCACTCTATGGAGGCTGAACTGAGGTTCAAGGGGACCTGCTGGGGGACAGAAGAGCAGGCTAATGACCTTTCCAAGACAGGCAGGATCGACAAGTGGTCGAGTCTGGAGCCAGACGGCCTGATTTTGAAGTCTGGTCCTGTACTTCCAGACTGTGTGAGGTTGGGCAAGTAATTTAAACATCTCTGTGCTCCAGTTTCCTGAAACACAACAGCGGGCCTGGGGCCTGTGTGGGGGTTGAGGCTGATGCCAGCCTTTGTAAAGATGATGATGAACTCCTTCTACGCTACCAGAGTCAGCCACCGGGCTTTCCCTCACAGAAGCATCTGTGCCAGCCCCAGACACCACGGTCCAGTCAACACTGGGGTCCTGAGAGGGCCTGGCCAGAACCAAAATGCAAGAGGGAGATGTGGCTAGTGCCACACAACCACCTGTGGCAAATGATTTCAATCTCCTGGGCAAATGAGGAAATCAATCAGGAGCACCAGGATGGAAGTTTCCAGAACTGGAGGGAAGCACAGATGTACACAGATTTAGACTAAGACAAAGGCCTAAACCTTCCATGGATGTGGGTCATTTTAATCACAAACAAGCACAACTCAAGAGGTCAAGCCCTGGCTCTGTTTCCAAGATTTATGGGGACCGCTGTATCCAAAACCCCAATGTAGCCAGTGTGGGCCAGCGTCCTCCACTACCCTCTCACCTTTTCACTGATGACTGTCACCGTGGCATCTGCCACGTTCATGTTCACCGACAGCCACTCCTCCCTCTTGGATGAGGTCATGAGACTCTCTATGGCACTGTTCAGGGTGTCCATTCCTGTGGAGGGAAAAGATCATTGAAAAAGCCCTAAAGTTGTTTATCACTCTCAAATGCGGGCCTGGTCACCCAGTCACAGCTGGACTCAGGTGGATCTTTTTTTATAGTTCTAGAAGACACTTCATCATTTTATTCTCATGCTTGCTGGAAAAGTGGCAGCTCTTCTAGCAGAAAGAAGGGTCACGAGCTCCTCCAGAGATCTGGGGTGGGCTATCCTGTCTTGTGAAACAATGGCACATGAACCTCTTTCTTTCTACAGATTCCCTGGCACCGAGGGTGTAGACAGTACCCAGCAAATGCTGCCCTTGTCCAAGCACGAGGCCTTGGGAAGAGACCCAACAAAGCCAGTGTCTGCCTGAGTACCTCTCCTTTCACTTTACATAAGGTCAAGGCTGATGGCCTCTTTGCATGAGTAAGTAGTATGTGCGAGTCAGTGGGGTCCCTTTGCCGAGCATTCCCACAGGTTTTTTGGGGGAGGCTAGGAGCAGGAGTAACAACATCACTGTGATATAACTTACGTAGAATTTGCTCATTTAAAATGTACACCTCAAGGGTTTTTAGCATATTCACAGAGTGTAACCATTATCAAAATCAACTCTAGAATATTTTTGTCACCCCAAGAAGCAGCCCTGTACCTTTCAGAGCCACCCTGTTTCCCACCCTCTAGCCACAGGCACCCACTTACTCGCCGTCTCTAGAGATTTGCATATTCTGGACATTTCATACAAATGGAAACAGATAGTATGTGGGTTTTGTGCCTGGCTTCTTTCACTAACTTTAACATTTGTAAGGCCCATCCACACTGTAGCCTGTTTTAGTACTTGCCAACTAAAATTCCATTATATGGAAGTATCACATTTTTTATTTGGCCCATTTGTCAGTTGATGGACATTTGGATTTTTTTTTTTTTTAATGAATAATGCTGTAATGAACATCTGTGCACAAGTTCTTGTATAGACAGATGTTTTCATTTCTCTTGGGCTTATGTGCAGGAGCAGAATTGCTGAGTCAAAGGTAACTATGTTTAACCTTCTGAAGAGGTGCCAGACTCTTCTCCACAGCACTACTCCATGCTGCATGAGCGTTCTGACTCCTCCACGGCCTCTTCTGGCCAGGTGAAGGCTACACCTCCTCACCTTTCTTCAGCTTGAAAGGACAACTCAGTTCTGCCGCTGGGATGTGAGCTGAAGGCTGTGGGTGCCACTACTGGGTCACAGTTTAAAAGCAGGACATGAGGGCTCTTCAGTCCCTTCTCCCTGAACCTGAGATGGAAGCCCCACTGGAGAAAGGCAGAGACTCCCATGGTCCCACACTGCACATCTGCACAAAAAAGGCACCTCTGTCTTGTTAAAGTCCCTGCATGCTGGGGACTGTCAACCATATCAGCTTAGCCTGTCCTCTAAGGCTCACAGATGAGGACGGTTTCTGTGGCTCTGGCTGGTGACAACAAGAAGGCTTGATCCAAGATTAGGCAAAGGAGTGACACAGTAGACCTCACCCTCTTGGGAGGGGGGATACCTCCCTGAACACTTGCAAAGTGAAAACACAATGAAGGTTTTACGTTTTACATACCGACGGGTCTGTCCACAGGTAGCATGCCCAGGTACTGCACATGGAACTTCTGGACCAGCTCAGTCTTTGGTGTCGGGAAATCTACTATAGGAAACAAAAGCAACCCATCTCTCTCAGTGGTTCCAGCACATGAGGGAAAAGCAATCCTCACTCTAGCATCTGGAGGGCCCACCTGTGCCACAGTGTCCTGTTTCTGAACCGTCTATAAGAATGGCATTTCTTAGTCCACACACTGGGGCTCTGTCAGTCAAAATCCTATTCAGCTTTCATTTTAAAGTAGGAAAGTGTTCAAAGGCAGGAGCTATTATGAAGAGCTGCTGCTGTCTCTGATGTGGGATAAGAAACAGCTTTGGCTGCCCTATTTGTTAGGTGTGGTTGGTGCTCAGCAAAAGTTTAAGATTGCAAAGGGCACAGTAAGACAAAGGACAAATAACAGGTGTCCCTCCCGCCCCCAATAACAATCCACAAATTTTTAAACTATTCAGTCCTTGCCCCAGATTGCACATGAATGATAAAGACAATATTCTTTAATCTTGTCCAATAGCAACAAAATCAACCCATCTTTTGCTCCTAACCCTATTGACATGAAATCAGCCCTGTGTCCCTGCAGGAAACAGGGTGCATGCTCAAGTCTTGTCTGTTGAGTTGCATTTCCATTTTGAGGAGGCTCAAAACACCAGAGAATCACCTGAGACCCTCTGTTGTTTTCCTTTTTTTTTTGGTGGCATTGGGGATTGAGCTGTACCCCCAGCCCTTTTTTTTTGCGGTACTGGGGTACTGAGGCTTGAACTCAGGGGCATTCTACCTCTGAGCTATATCCCCAGCCCTATTTTTATTCTTTATTTAGAAACAGGGTCTCACTAAGTTTCGGAGTGCCTCACTAGGTATCTGAGGCTGGCCAAGAACCTGGATCCTCCGGTCTCAGCCTCCCAAATGCTGGGATTACAAGTGTGCACCACCACTTCCGGCTATTCCAGCCCTTTTTATTTGGGAACAAGGTCTTGCTAAGTTGCCCAGACTTGTCTGGAACTTGTGATCCTCCAGTTGATAGGACTGCAGGCATGTGCCACTGTACCCAGCTGTCTCTTGGTATCTTCCCACAATGAAAGGGGAGATGCCTCTGGCATACCTTGCAAAGGGACATCGAGATTCACATTGGTCCTTTCCTGTAAGGAGCTGCAGGCCAGGGCTTTGGCATTCTTTCGTTCGGCCATAATCTAAAGGTTAAGTGAAAACAGAGCTTTAGGTTGTGGTTACAGGGTCCCATGTCCTCAGTGAGTCCAGCTAGTAAGGTGTGGAGGTGACTTCACTTCCACGTTAAAGTAACTTTTGTCATGTATGAATGTGTGTGTGTGTGTGTGGGGGGTGGAAATACAATTCAGGGACATTCTACCTCTGAGATATTCCCCCAGCCCTTTTTACTTTGAAACAAGGTATTGTTAAGTTGCTGAGGGTCTCACTAAGTTGCCAAGGTTGGCACTGAACCTGTGATCCTCCTGTCTCAGCCTCCCAAGCACTGGGATTACAGGTGTGAGCCACCGTACCTGGCTTGAAGTCGTATTTACAGCCATGACAGGTTCTGAGGGCTTTACACTAGAATGCAAGTTCCACAGGGCAAGGATAGCTTTCTGTTTGGGAGACTGCTGTCTCCTCAGTGCTTGCAACAGCATCTGGTCAGTACACAGCATTCCACTGTATTTGTTGCATGAAGGAAGGAAGAAAATAAAACCTAGCGGGAGGGGGGTGCAACACGATGCAAACAGTGTAGCCATGCTCCAGTCCTGCCAGTGCAAGAGTGTGAACACAGGCAGGAGAAACGTGGTGGCCTCTAGACCACCTGCCCTGCACATCCCTGGTGCATGGTCAGAGCAGCTGACCGGTGGAAAACTTCATGTTAGGGGCAGGGACAACTCTTGGCCTTGCCCCTCCTCGGGTGCTGCGGCTTGCTCCGTGGCTCAGTTACCAGGCTGAGCCATGACTATGGCCTGGGCTAGGTCTCACTAACTCAGGAGGAATTGTGGGAGGGAGATAGGGTCATGACATCATTCTGAATTAAAAGGTGACATTCAACAATGACAAGCAATGGCAAAATCCTGCATTCATAGTTAAACAAGTTTGGGAAATGGAAAGGCCTGGCTGCAGGAAGCTGGTGACAGTGTCCTGGGAGTCAAAACATGCAAACCATGGGAATGCAAAACGGGGTGACGTGACTGCCAAGAACACCAAGCACCCCAATACCATGCCTTGGTGGTCAAAGGACAGAGAAGCCCACAGTCTGCTCTCAGCTGGCTCTGTTTTGGAATACCATGTTCCTTTAGGAGGAACCCATTAGCATAAGCTCAGAGAGGCTGGTTGGGGGCCTGCTGCAGCCGTGGCACACAGCAAGGCTTCCCATGTTCACAGAGCTGGCCAAAAAAGACCACTGGAGGACCTCTCTC
This sequence comes from Graphiurus murinus, assembly GCA_004027655.1. NCBI lineage: Eukaryota > Metazoa > Chordata > Mammalia > Rodentia > Gliridae > Graphiurus > Graphiurus murinus. The sequence continues at coordinate 63,544 of PVLC010001309.1, read as the reverse complement.
TGCTGCTGCACATTGCAGAGATCAAGAAAGTGCTTGGTGGTTCAAGGGAGGAAGATCTCAGGTCAACACAAGAAAGAACTTGAGGAGACAGAGCTTTCCAATAGTGGAGGAGTCTCTGAAAAGCAAGAGACCCCTCCCCAGAAGTCCATGGAAATGCCGGGCAGTGGGATCTATGGAAAATGCTGTGCTGGATGTGGGGAGTGAGGCTGGACTGGCGGCGCCATGTGTAGTTAGGCTTCCAATGGCAGCCTCTGTACTGAACAGGTATAGACTTCCTTGGGTCATTACAGGCTGAGTACAGTCTAATAACTACTTACATGGCATTATACTGTATTAGGTATTATTAGTAATCTGGAGACGATTTAAAGTATATGGGGAGGAATGCATATATGCAGGTTATATGCTAATATTACACTATCTTATATGAAAGACTTCAACCTCCAAGGACTTTGGTATCTGCCAAGGCCCTTTTACCAATCCCTTGTGGATTTCCAAGGACGACTATACCTTAATGACATGGGCTGAACAATCTGCCCACTCCTCCCTGAATTTGATCTGCAGGTCAGCTCTCCTGCCCTTTACATCCTTTTATCTGCTCAAACAGTGAGAAGAGAGAGGTAGACTGCTATGCTGGGACCCACCTTACCTTGGAACAGATTTCGTGGAGACTTGTGGCAATGGCTTTTGCTGGCGTGTCACATCGAAATACATGACATTTCAAAATCCTCGTATCTTTGTCTCTTGCTACATAAGCAAAATCCCTGTGCAAACAAAATTTATCAGCACATTAGAAAAAGGAAACTTTCACCAACACATACTTTAGTTATCAATGTTAACTGAGCTAGCAGCCAGCGTGTCAGTGATGAACATAATATGCAATGATTTAAAAAAAGAAAATTCGACAGCTACAGACAAGAGAGGCACGGTTTTGTGGATATTAGGAATTCATTTCTAAGTAACACAACTACAGTGTCCTAACCCAGTCTCTCGAACTCCTAGAATAGCTAACAAAATTGAAGGAACAATGAATTTTGCAGAGCCCTTCTATATAGCGTGATGGTAAAATGAGCATAAACAGCGCACACGGGCTTGGGAAGAGCAGGGACTGTGTGAGTGATGTAGCCACACGCACAGCATAGGGTGCAGCGGAAGTGACACAATTGGCTCTGACACGTGAACACGTGCAGAGACTGCGCCAGGCCCACAGCTGCTGGAGAAAGGTGGTGGCAACCGGAGGGCAGGCTGGAACAGACACCGTGGGCCGAAATCCCATCAGAGCATCTGACCCTCCCGCTCAACCCTCTAAGAAGTCCAGCTCTCAGGGCAATGGCGGCAGCATCGCATTATGTCCTGGGAATTCGGCCACCACCGAGAGCCAGCAGTTGCTGCTGGATTTGCAGTGAGTGTTTTACTGATAAAAAGGATATCGACTGTAACATTACTGGGCTTCAAAAGAACCATATGATACAACTAAGTCTCTCCCTGTTACTATTAGAGGATAGCGGTTCAAAGCGTAAAGGGTTTATGAGAAACAAATGCCCAGTTTTACCTACATGTGAGCGTGGGTCACAGTGACTGATTTGCACGTGACACTAAGCCAGGGTACGGTCTGTTGAAGGGACTATGGATGCATGTATTTTTAAATTACTCCTCTTGATGTAAGAATTGACAGTCTTTCTATAGACTATGATAGAACCCTTCCCAAGATAGCTGTGGTTTCCTTGGGAAGGAGAAAAGATCCATCACTGGAGGCAAACCACCATTGTGACGGTCTGATGAGACAGATGACTGGCAAGAGAAGTCTGTCCCTCTGGCCCTGCCATACCCGGGGCAGCCCTGCAGTCGGGCTTCTGAACCCCAGGCTCCAGGTCAGGGCATCTTGACCTGGCTGCTACACAGGCACTTTGAGCTCAGCCTGTCTATACCTGACCTCAAAATTGGGCCCTGACCTTCATCTGCTTCCTTATGGTCTACCTCAGTTGGTGTCCTCCAGGCTAGAACCAGAACCCTCCTCCCCAACCCCCTGCTTGGCCTATTGTGCCACCTACAGAGCCCCTGAACCCCCTTCCCTTTCCAGCCCCACCAGCATTCTAAGCCGGTTCTTACTCCCCACCCCACACTGCTGGGGGGCTCAGCTGAAGCTGGGGTGCACCCCCTTCTGGAGCTGCCACACCTCCTTGTATGCTGCACTCACCACTGGGTAACAGAAGGGTCTGTGCCATGAAGATGCTTTGTGCCTTACTCACCCCCAGTACCGAGTCCAGGCCCGGCCATAACAGGTCCTGGTAACGTCTGTTGGCCGAGTGCCCCTTCCTCCAGGGCCTGCTCCCTCTAGGAAGCTGGCCTCCAGTCGGAAGCAGTGGGCGGAGGGTGGGCCTGGGCGAGGAGCATGGTCAGGACTTGGAGGAGTCTTGTTCCTCCCTGTTCTGAGGCCTTCACGTGCTCACCCACCATCTAGGTGACACAAGTAGAATAACTCGCTTCTGGAGACTATGCTCGAAGGCAGCCCAAGTTCCCTTCCCTCCAGCTACTCTGGTTCTCTCTATGGGTCCTGAAGTAACAGGCACCTCTCTCCCTTTAAACTTCCACATCCAGCCGCTATTTGTCTAAGGCCAAACCTCTCCGAGCTTCCTGTGGTCAGCCATGGAAGGTCAAAAACCTTGTCTGGATTTGCAGGGTTGCAGAATCCCTCCCACCAGCTTCCCGAGACTCTCCCTCCAATGGGGCCGTTCTCCCTCTGCTCCACAACAGGCAGGTCTTCTTGTCCACTCACTGTGGTGTCTTCCCTTGCTTGGAGACCACCAGTCTTCCTAAACTGTCGAGAGCATGGCCACCTACCCAGCATGGCCAGCGCTAAAGCCTGCCTGGCCCCCAGCCCACGGGGCCAGCTTCCAGTCTCATTCCCGGTTCCACTTAGCTACAGAGGTTGAGGTTAGGCATTCCTAATCCGAAAAGTCAAAATCCCAAACTTTCTAAGCACTGACACGGTTCCACGAGTGGAAAATCCTACCCTGTGAAACTTAGTTTCATGCACAAAATTATTGAAAAATATTGTGTAAGTTACACCCATGCTATGGGTACCAGGAATATATAAACTAGAAATAAATTTTATGTTTGGACTTGGGCCCCATTCCCAAGATGTCTTACCATGTATATGCAAATATTCCAAAATCTGAAACCTTTCTGGTCCCAAGCATCTTGGATAAGGGATATGCAGCCTGTACAACCTTGGGCATGGGATGAAACCTCTTTAAGTGAGAGTGTTGAGGAACTCGATTTCCAAGGTTCTTATCTGGCCCTGACATTCTCTGATGTAAACTTCCAAGATTCACTACTCTTTCCATGGCTGCCAGCAGGCTGAAAGGGTAAGGACCCCAGGGTACCAACAGGGAGATGAACAGGGCCTGGTTGGTAAGCAGCAGATTGCTCCTATCAAACACCAGCTTAATACTCTGTTCTCTCATCTGTTACCCCTTAGTTACAATTTAGAAATTAATCTTCAATTTTTTTTTTTTTTTTTTGGCTCAGGGAAGGGTAATGAATGCCTTAAGGGTGACCATGCGCAGCCTACATCTTCCCAAAGGGGGAACTCAGCAAACTCAGCAGCACTGGGAGGCTTTTGGAGAACTCCTCATGCATTCTTTTGGTACTGAGGATTGAACCCAGGGTTTTCTACCTCTTAGCTTTGCCCCCAGCCCTTTTTATTATTTTGAAACAGGGTGTCAATAAGTTACCACATGCTGGCCTCAAACCTGTGATCTTCTTGTCTTAGCCTCCCAAGTACCGGGATTACAGGCATGTGCCATCGTACCTGGCCCTCACAGATTTATTTTACAGCCTTATCTTTTCCTGTTTCCTCTCAAGTACCAGGCTGATCGGAGGAAGGAGGCAGATATCTGTCAGCCTAAGACAGAGAGTGTGACCAGACACTAACTCCTGAGGCTTCCTTTGCTTCCCAGGAGAAGGTAAGTTTTCTCTTCTCTCTGTGAAGGCCACGAGGTTTGCATGTCTTCTACTTATTCCCATGGAACATATCTTAGTTGCCCTGAAATAGCTGTCAGCCCCAAAGGTGGAGGTCTGTAAGAGGCAGCGAGACCTTTCCTTTGGGCTTGGAGTACAGACAGGCTGAGTGCTTCCTCTGGGCACTGTGGACACCTGGCTATCTAACCTCACTATTCCTCAGTATAAAGTCCAAACGCCACCTCACTGGCTGTTCTAAAAGCTGTCTTTCCAGCACCTCCTTCTGAAGAAGGTTGCTACGGTACACACAATAGGGGCTCCCCTTCTCTCCCAGAGATGTTCTCTGGGATCTGAGAAGGGGCTTTTGTGGATGTGCTAAATTAAAGATCTTGAGATGGGGATATTCCCTTGAGTTCTCCGAGTAGCCTTTTCATGAGAGAAAGGAGGTGGTGCTGGTCCTAGAAGTAGAAGAAAAGGAGGCAGGGCTATGAGCCCAGGACAGCAGGCAAAAGCAAGGGGTCATCTGCCTCTAGGGTCTCTAGAAGGAATGCAGCCCTACCAACACTGGGTTTTAGCCTAAAAGACCCATTTTAGACTTCTGACCTCCAGAACTGTAAGAGAATACATCTGTGTTGCTTTGAGCCGCTTAAGCTTGTGGTCATTTGTTATAGCAGCAATAGGAAACTAATACAGCTGCCAATTGGCTCTACATCCTAACTTAATCATGATATGACATTTTATATATATATATATGGTATATGCATATGTACATACACTTTTTTTTGGTGGTACTGTGGATTGAACCCAGGGGCATTCTATCTCTGAGCCACACCCCAGTCCTATTTATTAAAATTTTGAAAGTCTTGCTAAGTTACTGAGGGCCTTGCCAAGTTGCTGACACTGGCCTCAAACTTGAGATCCTCCTATCTCAACTTCTCAAACAGTGGGATTACAGGTGTGTGCCACTATGCCTGGCTTTATGTATGTACGTGTGTGTGTCTAAATATACATATTTAGACAAGGTATTGCTAAGTTGCCTACATGGGCCTTAATTTCATGATCCTTCTGCCTCAGCCTCCCAAGTAACTAGAATTACAGGCATGCACCACTATGCCTGGTTTTAAAGATGTATAATTTTTTAAAAAATATTCCATCATGTACACAATTACCTTCTGAGCTACTATTAGGGACCAGGCACCTGTGTTGCAAACACAGGCGGACAGGGTGGCAGCCTGGGAAGCCCACTGTCTGACCCATGTCACCAACAGGTGGTGACACATGAGCTACATCTTTAAAATGAAGAGCTCACCAGGGCAAGAGGGCAGAGGATAGTTCAAAGAAAATTAAATGGGTATGAGCGAAGACCCAGGGGCAGGAGAGCCCACAGAAAGTTTGGAAGAACCCCTGGTTGTCCTCTGCCACACCCATGGCTAAGGTGAGGACTCATGGTGTAGCTGCAGGGAGGTGTCTGTCACAGGACTCCAGAATCAATCTGCACAGAATGTTGTGTCCTGCCAGGGCTCTGGCACTTACTCTGAGCTATTCAAGCCTGATAGTTGCTGACATGTGTTTTGGAAAGTTCCTTCTGGTGCAACAAAGCGGGCCAGGGGAAGGAGGCCACTTGGAGGCTTGATGTGGTCCAGGTGAGGGGGATGAGCCAGGCGCAGGCTGAGTTAGGATCCCTGAGAACAGGGTAGAAGAGACTGAAGGAAAAGAGGCATTGGAAGGGTGGTTGGCAGGATGGAGAGGCATAAGGATGAAGGGGAGAATCAAGAAAAGCCCTGGGGTCTCTGCTAAGACAACAGAATGGGAGGCTGCCATCCTGTTTTTCTGTATTTGCAACACAGGTACCTGGTTCCTAATAGCCACTCAGAAGGTAAGTGCATGTGATAGAATATTTTTAAAAATATAAATCTTTAAAACCAGGCACAGTGGTGCATGCCTGTAATTCCAGTTATTTGGGAGGCTGAGGCACAGTGAGTCCTGGTGGGAGAGGGAAGGGAGGGCAGGTGCTGGAGGAAGCTGCTGAACTCCAGGATGGACAGCTAATTGTGCGGGCACCAGGTGGTGAGGCCACCAAGCAGGTGGACACCTGGTCCTGGGCTCAGGCCTGAGATCTGGGCAGGAGGGAAACTTGGATCTGGGAGGCAGCTAAAATCCAAGGAATTGATGAGAGTGGGGAGAATAAGATAAAAGGAGGCCTGGTGCCCGAGGGACATTTAACAGCCTTGCTGTGGCAGAAGGACCAAGAAGAAGGTGGAGAAAGTGTTGGGAAGGGGCAGGGAAGGCCCAGGAGAGGCGGTGTCCAAAGACTTAAAAGCCAGGGTGGTTCTGGGAGGAGGAAGAAGAGGTTTCCAGGGCCAAGGGACTGAGTGGCAGGAGACAGACTAGTTGGTCTTAGTAACAGGGAGGTTTGTGGTGACATTGGCCTCCTGGGCCCTGTATCTGGAGAAGAAAACTTGGGACCTTATGGAAGAATCCCAGAGTTAAAAGAGCAGAGTTTGCCCCCTCCTCCCTTTTTGAAAACACTAATTTTGGAACTTTCAAATACACATGAAAGTAGAGAGGATATTAGTATATAAACTCCCATGTCCCATCACCTAGCTTCTGCAGTTATTAAAATGTCACCAGCTCTCCCTATTAGTTTCCCCCCCCCCCTTTCAATCACTGTTATGATGTTAAAGGCCATTCTGCTCATGTGTAAGAGCAATTTATTGTTTTCTAATGATTTTCCTGTGTTCTGGGGGAGAGGAGAGGGGATTGTTTCAAGGTATGCACACCTCCACAGCCCAGTGCTCCTAGTACAGGGCTAACCTAAACAGTACTATCAGCCCAGAGCCAGCATGTGAACTTGGGAGGGGAGCACCGGGTGCCCATGGCCGATGGGTGTCACATTGTCTGCTGCAGGGCACTTGAGGTGGCCTGACGCAGTGTAGGCTATGGGGCTGGTGACCAGTAGCAGGGACATTTTAGCAGTCACCCATGCACTCCTGGCTTCCACAAAGCTGAATGTCCCATCCCACAAAGCTGGGCTTCTACACCGCCTGCAGGTGACTGGGTGTCCATGCAGCCCCACATCCAGGGACTCAGCACCTCATCTAGTTGGTTCAAACTGCCACCAAGTCCTAGAAGGAACATGGCGCCTATGCTCCCACACAATCTTCTAGACATCTGTCTGAGATGTTCTGTGCAACCCTTGGCAGCAGGAACCATTTCTATCCTCTGCTCCACGTCACACCACGTACAATGCAGAAGCAGGAGCTTTCTGCAAAAAGAAGCACAAGGCAGGTTGTCTGCTCACAGACATGCAGTCTCTCTCTGTTTCCTGTAGCCTGGGAGCCATGGCGTCTTCTTCCATAAAACAAGAAATGGAAGGTTTGCAGCCACAGCCTCCTCTGTCTCCCCCTTAAACTCTAATAGCAGCTAGTACCACGAATCCGTTACCTTTGCCATTTGATTACAGAGCCCTTGTGTTTCCAACTCTTTTTGGTCTTGACCTTTTGCTGTTCTCCCTAGTAATTATTTCCCCAGAGGACCAACTTCAAGTTCTGCTGGAGAAAAGTGTCAACGCTAAGACATCTTTGACAGCCTCGAATTTCTTAATGGCAAAGAAAAAGGCCCAAAGATTGCTTTCATTATTCTCAGTGGTACAGCATTCTACTCTCCCTGTAGCAGCTTGATCCATCTTTATGGAATGAACAATTCTTTATTCAAATGGGTTCTATTAAAGAACAACCAAGAAAGAACAATTCACCCTTTCCCTAAATCTCTCCCCTATAACACTTTCTGGGTAAGTGGAATTTGCTTATGTGTTTATGTCTCCTCCAGATAAATTTAGGGTGCACCTATAGACACCTTAGCTGTCAAATAGGCTAAATTTTTAAAGCAGGAGGTACCTGGAATTGCTCAGGGAAATGAAATCTTATTTCCTTAATGAATCAGCCTATCTTGTTGCTGGAAGGCTCCCAGTGAACCAAAGTATGTTAAATGAGAAACTGAAACTTGCCTTTCTGTAACTCTTGCTGGTTGGATCTAGTTTTGCTTTCTGAAGAGGCCACGGACAGGCTTGTCTGTTACAGGGCAGTCCATGTAACTGGCAATAACTCTCCTCATCTCTCTTTTCTATTAGGTTCTCTTTCATTCACGCATCACCAAATGTCCTCTGTTGGTATTCCTTATCACGCCTCCGTGATTTGGTAGTATCTTTCACATAATTCATATGTGCACAGGTCAAATATGTGTTTTTACAAAGGGAATTGTGTGAAGTCTGGCACATGGTAGGCATTTGATAAGATGGTGGTTACTATTATAAGTGAGGAAAAAGAAGTCAAAGAAAAAGCCCATCTGGAAATACTGTCTCCTTATCCATGAAGGAAGTTTTAATAAGTGTCTGTAATCATCTGAATTATATCAAGACTTCCCTTTCCTCCTCACTTATCTTTTGGTTGAAGCCAGAGTTGCTACTAGCACCAGAGTTGTTACCAGCACAGATGGCAGGTCCTATCCACAAATAAGGATAAAACTGCAGCAAGGCGACCAAACCCCAACACTGCACATCTATCCCTTTCTGACAAAGGGCGTTCTCTCCTCCTTGCCTCACCTACTCAGGGTCCAGGCACGGGACTAGACATGGAATTGGGAAGGTGTATCTGCAGAAGTGCACGGTGTAATCACAGGGCTCCTGAGCTCTACCAAAATGTAACTAAGAAGACAGCCAAGGCCCGAGAGAAAAACGAGTGCTAGCTCTGAGAGAGCCTGCTCTTATTTTCTGATTATAGTTTGAAAATTTGAAAGGGCCTGAGAAACTTCATCTTCTTAGAGGACTAATTCAGCAGGACAGTCTGTCTTTGGTGGTGTTTTATATTTTCCCCACCACTACATATGGGTATCCCAAATCTCACAAAAGTCAACTTTCCTTTTCTTTGTAAACTTTAGAAGACACTAAGTTCTGAAACGTAAGAGGCATCCCAGCGACTTGTCACCTGGGCAAGGACAAGGAATTCTTTGCTAGGGACTTTTGTGAGGTGCAAAGATTGTCTAAGTAGCAGATGTGAAATCCCACTGCCCATAATCATCCTGGCCGAGTGGCCAGAGTGAACTGGAATGTGTAGTCCTGTCCAGTACAGACTATTGCTGTGAATATTCAGAGCAACCATTTCCCCATGAGGAAACTTGGTTAAACAGAGAGGCAGGGCTTGCTATGACTTCAGGCAAGGGGGGCTCACATCCACACGCTCTGCCCTGATCCTCCAGGGCCACCTCCCAGGCCAGGGCCTCCTCATGAGTGACAAATTCTTCTAACCACACCCCCTGAAAGTGTGACCCTATGTCCTCTTCCTTCCTCTCCCAACCACTGAGCAATGACAGCAGCTCACGGCAAGGGAGAAAAACGGCTGCCAGTCAGGATGTCAAAATACCACAGCCAGCACAGGAAGCTATTTGCAGTAAACATGGCCAGAGGACTTGTCTTCATTTCTCAGCTCCAACCAGACAGGGAGTTTACCTGAGACTCACTCTGCTGCAAAAAGGAGATGGCCTTCATGGTTCTGCACCAGGCCCAGCATTAACCACAATCATTTGTTTAAGGTAAGAAAAAAAAAAAATTCTCAAAAGACCCTTCTAGCAAAAATGGAGTTATTATGATATGACAGAGCTACAGAATGGTGGACCTTGAAGCTTCTGAGCAGTCGAATGCGAATGGGCAGGCTGACATTCAGAGCACTGGAAAAGCACATCCGGGTCGCTTCCAGAAATCCACATCCGGTTCACCCAGGCCAGCTCACCTGGTTGACTATGGGTGGTGGGATTTCACATCTGCTATTTGCACAATCCTTCCCACAGTTCTATCCTTCATATTGTGGGAACCCAGGAGAATTCCATATATTTTGGCTAACAAATGATACTAAATTAACTCAGTGCTCTAGATAGTAGCCTAGGGCCAAACCTTACCAAGGACACTCTAGAGAATATATAAGTACTAATATTAATTCTTCAAGAAGCATGAAAAGCCTCCTTTTATAACAATTTGTTAAGCCAAATATTTCTATTCCCTTTACTTCCCAGCATGCTGATTAGGTTTTTTGGCTGTTAGTGGAAGTGACCACATTGCTGTTATACTGAATCAGTTGGCTTGTCCCCTCTCCCAAATGGGGTCAGACATGGCACAGGGTTAGGGACCCCAGTGCAACTCCAGGCTCTATTTAAATGATGGTGATACAAGGTTAAACAAAGCAAAACAAAGTTCTGCCTTTCAAAGGCAAAGATGGCTGTGAGGATGGAGATGGGCAGGGAAAAAGCAAGCTTTGCCAGACACACAGACACTGTGAAGGGGAAGTGAAGTCGGCCGGTTACCTCTCTCTGAATCCGGGAAGGCATGAGGGAACAGAGCAGAAACAACACGTTAGCGTTCACACTGCATCCGGTAAATAACTCAGCAACCCTGAGCACTGACATCCCATCTTATGTCCCAGCTCTGCAGCAATTAATAGCCTTACGGTTCTTATTTTAGCTGAACCCTATCACCCACGAGAGTGTATTTTGAGCCACGTTACGATGAAGCCAAGAGATGCCAGCTGAATTTACAGAGGCAACATATCAACCGGGGGAGGTAATCAAGCTGAAAATATCACAGTCAAATACAGGATCTGTTTGCAGTAAACACTGGCAGAGGACTTATCTCCAGTTTCCAGGTCTGCCTGCTCCCAATAAAAAGATAGGGGAGCAATGACCCGGGCACAGCTTACCTGTGTTCCAGCACTTTGGACATTTTGTTAGTAGAGCTACAACACTGAAACCCAGGCTCCTTCATAGAAATGCATCCTTAGAGGGTGATGGGGAGGAGACAGAGCAGAAGGTCACGGGCAGAGGTGGGAAGCAGGAGAGCTAATGAATGAAAGCTGCTGGAGTGAGGGTCAGAGAAGGGCGGGGAAGAGAGGATGGGGATGTGGAGAGAATGAGGGGCAGTTCTGGGTTCAGGCCTGCACGCTTTGAGCTGCATCCTAGAGCTGCCAAGAATGTCAAGTGAAGTCATCGGACCCCCGGCCAACCTTCCCACCACTGTCTTCTATTCTTGTCACGGCCAATTTGGAAGGGCCCAAAGGCAGGGTCCCCAAGTGAATGACACAGAGACATTATACACAGAGTCACTGACTGAAGAGGCAGGGAACATGGGGCAGGAGGAAAGGGAGAGGGCCAAGCACGTGGCCTGAGGAGCCAAGCTGTGTGCCCCAACACAGAAAGAGGACCATGACACACTGCTGTGTGGGGAAGAACTAACCAACCAACCAAGCAAAGCTGCAGTTATAAGGTCCTGAACGAAAAACCACAAAAAGGGTGGAGCTTGTTTATTTTATATATGCAGAGTAAGCAATCTGAAACAAAATAATACTGAAATTCTCATTTGGGGAAGGGTCATACTTCATGTAATGTGTTTGTTGGAATATTATACAAAAGCATATATGGATTTTATAACGAAAATATATACCTATCTCAATGTTCAAGGGAAGCCATCATGATAAGCATGCTCCCTGGCACAGGTAACAAGACCAATATTTATAGCTACAATAACATGTCTAACAACTAGGCTCTGGCTCTGTGTGAGCCCTAACAGCAACACGATGAGGTCAATGTGAGTGTTCTCACTGACGTACGAAGAGACAAGTTTAGAGAGGTGAGCAACTCAGCCAACGTCACATGACCAATACATGGTGAAGACAAGGTTTGATTATAGGCTGCCGGACTCTAATCCCAGCCTTCCCAGATGCGCCTGTGATGGGTACCGCCCACTTCCACAGTCCTACAGAGGCCTCTAATGGTTTGTAAACCAAGTGACAGACTCGGAAGGCCCCTATGCACGTGCTTGAGGCAGGACCATGGGATTTGGCAGAGAATCTGTATGTATGTATGTACGTATGAATGTATGTATGTATGTAGAACTGGGAGTGGAACCCAGAGGCATTCTACCTCTGAGCGACACCTCCAGCTCTATGTTTATTCTTTAATTTGAAACAGGGCCTCACTAAATAGCAGAGGGCCTCACTAAGTAGCTGAGGCTGGCCGCGAACCTGTGATCCTCCTGTCTCAGCCTCCCAGGTACTGGGATTACAAGTGTTTGCCACCACACCTGGCTGAAATTGGGGTTTTAGAGGAAGAGTGGCTGAAAGGTCTCAGGAGAGGCACTTCAGGCTGAAGAGATAGGAGGAGCTGTTTCTCCAGTTCTGGCACTTACCTTCTCTTTGCTCATTCAACGTAGATTTCCTGGGCTCCCTCTATGTGCTAAACACACTACGTTAGATGCTGTGCCCCTTGGACTCAGGTTCCTTCCCAATGAAAAAGGGAGACAGACGCTTGGCTCCAGGCCATCGTGAGAAATGAAGTTGAGTGAGATGACGTACCAGGCATGTAACACAGGTGCAGTGACCTGTGTTGGGAGCCATCACCATGTAGTCATCTGACAAGTTCATGTCTCAGTTGGGCAGTGCTGGTTGGCATTAGAGATGGACTGTCTCCCATGGAGGGGCAGTCACCTGGGGAAGGAGCCAGGGCTCTCCCTCACACTTGTCGGACACCATTGCCCACATCATGACCCAGAGTCACCTCCAGTTCAGGTTCCTCTGCACTACCTCCGTCCCACCTGTCAAAGCCAATCTTTGGAGGCAAGGTAGCTTGCCAGCAAAGGACCAAAAGGCCTGGATTCTAGTCCCAGTTGGAGCAAATGGCTGTGCAACCTTGTGCTGATCACTGACCCTCCCTGAGCCCTGGGTTTCCCATCTCCAATGAGAAGTGCTGACTACCTCTTAGTGTTCAGATTATTAGAAAAGGATCTAAGCGTCTTGACTTAACACATCAGAGAAGAAAGAGCAGGTGATACCCTTTGGCTTCCTTTTGATTTATGACAAAAGCTTTTAATTTCTTACTCTTAATACCTGTGTGTAGTACAGGACACAATCTTTACCCAATGCCCCTATATCTAAAGACCTGAGAATACAACCTGTTTCTTCTATGAATAATTATTGTTGTAGCCTTAGATATTTTAAACCAGACCCATCACTAGTGATTCACTTAAGGAAATAACATTGATATGTAGCCACCATGCTTCCCCTGAAGGCATAACTTGGAAAAATGAGACTGCAAAACTTTGAACACGGTTCATTCTTTGGGGGTTAATAAGACGCTGCTTGATTTGACAGTTGAAGTGAAAGTCAGCCATAAAAAAGAGACTTCGGAAGATCTTTGAAATGTCATTCAAAAACCGAGGAGAGTCTCAGACAGCAGCAGCTGCTCCACGGATTCAGCACCTTGGAAGTTCGCTGGGAAAAAAACATCAGCCCAAAGCTGGGCATCTGCACAAGACCAGCCGTTCTGAGAGCCGAGAGGGCTAAATTTAGTCAGGCACCAGCAAGCTCCCTTCTCGCTGTATAGGACAGCAATAGGAAGAATTAAACCCCAAGACTCATTCCACAGGAGCCACGCACCCAAGGCAGTTGGATCAGCATGCTCTCGCTGGCCGCTCCTTGGGAAAATTAATGCAAGGGCAATTGGCAATGCTTTCCTTAATATAAACTGGAAATAAGAGAATGATTTGGCATGTGTAACTGGGCATCGAAATGAATATAGGAAATTCCTAAAGAATGACACGGACAGAAAAGGCACACCAGAATGACAAAGGCTATTGCAGTGTGCACGCTGTCATCTCCTGCTCCCTGCCACCGACGTCCTATGCAACACACGATGGCCCATTTTTCACAAACTCAGCACACGTGGCGAGGGCCCTCCAGTGCCCTGCCTGCCCCACTTTCGCACAACTCTCCCCTGCACACCACTCTTTGATGCCTGTCTTTCATCACCGGAGTCTTTGGAGCAAAGCTTACCATTAGTCACATGACAATGAAGTACAAACTGTAAAACTTTATGTCATGAAAACTTTTGCACCAGTTTATTTTCTCCTCCCAGTTTTCTTTTCTCCTCCCTTTTCTGTGACTGAAATTCATTAGCTGTCTGCCCTTGGTCAGGGCCCTCAGCTTCTTCGCTCTCCAGTTTTTTCAGCTGCAAAAGGGGCACACCAGTGGTATTGGCGCCCTAAGAGAGCTGTGGGGATTCTGCATAGGTGAATACACAGAGAACTGTGGTGGGATGGCGCTGTGGATTGGTGGGGCATCGCTGTGTGGGAGCAAAGGGGGAGGCAGCCAGGGGGATGCTTCTGACTTGTTTTGAATAGTGGCACCTTTTGGTGATTATAATACTCCTGAAATAAAATGTGCATGAATTCACAATTTTATGCACAAATTTTGAAAGTGGTAGAGCTGGAAAGGTTCAGAAATTCCTGAAACTTATTTCCAGACCCCGTAGAATCTGTGTTCTGCAGGTGAAGGACCTCAGAACTGAAATGAATACCAAGTTTATGCAAATTTCCCATCTGGATTCTGGTGAGATTCAGAGGATTCAGCTCAGGCAGTCTACCCTTCCCAGGACCAGAGGGCAACAGGAACACCTGCCTCAGACAGAGCATCCTTTTCCAGAGCAGGCTCCCCTCCCACCTGCACCTGCACACGGAGCCATTAATTGGGGACCAGGGAGCCAGAATTCCAACACGATAAGTGCAATGCTGAGCGTTTAAAGTGATGTAAGGTTATTGAAATTCAAGGCACATTCTTCTAAACAAAAGACCTTCTCATGCCACTGGAAAGAAGACACAATTGCTACTGTCAGCTTACTGATGAGAGGAAAAAAAGAATTTTGAGAAGCAACCAAGATATGAGTAGTTTTTTTTTTAAAGGCCATCTTTGAAGACAGTTAAGAATTAGCAAGCTTCAGCTTTCATTTGTGCTGTGTTAGAAGAAAATCCAAACACAAAAACCTTTCTTCTTTGACCGAAACAAGGAGATACATGTCCAACTTACATTTGGTTCTCAAATGAGGGACAACTTGTACCATGTTGTTGTTTCAAGGTAAAAGTTTAGGGTATCATAACAGAATAAAGTTACATAAATTATACTTAGAAATGGGAAAATGAGAGCTGGGCATGGTGGCGCACGCTTGTGATCCCAGCATTTGGGATGCTGAGACCGGAGGATCTGGGTTCTTGGCCAGCCTCAGCTACCTAGTGAGGCACTCCGCAACTTAGTGAGACCCTGTTTCAAAATAGAGAATAAAAAATAGGGCTGGGGGTATAGCTCGGAGGTAGAATGCCCCTGAGTTCAATCTCCAGTACCACCACCACCAAAAAAAAAAAAAAAGAAATGGGAAAATGAAAACAGCAATGTTGGAAAAGTAGTAGGCTCTGATCTGACAAGGTAGAGGAATGTGTACATGTGTAAAGACTGGTATGGAGTAGGGAAGATAATAGTCTGTAAACCAGCAAAGAGGTTTTTGTGCAAGAAGTACCCGGAGGGCACAGGCCTCTAGCAAGTCACAGATGAGACTCCTAGGTAAAGCCACAGTGATGGCTGGGGGTGTCGCCCAGCACTTGACCAGTATGCAGTGAGGCCCTGGGTCCCCATGCCCAGCACTGCAAAGACAACCCCATTACCCCAAAGCAAAACCCAAGCCTGGGGTGAATTCCCTTCAATTCATGTACCTGGCCACATGTAGGGCGTCTTGTTGGGTAAGCCGCACCTCAAATGTTTCCTAGGTTTTCAAGGGGACTTGGGGCTATCACCATGTAGCTCCCTCCCCCATTTCTTTATGCAGATGGAAGGAGTACTGGGGGAAATAGCACAGAAAGCCAGTATTTTTGGCCTTTGTTTGAATTTTTTTTGTGTGTGTGGTACTAGGGATTGAACTCAGGGACATTCTACCTCCGAGCTATACCCCCAGCCCTATTTTTTTTTTTTTTTTTTTTTTTTTTTGCGGTACTGGGGATTGAACTCAGGGGCCTTCTACCTCGGAGCTACGCCCCCAGCCCTATTTTTTATTCTTTATTTTGAAACCAAGTCTCACTAAGTTGCGGAGGGCCTCACTAGGTAGCTGAGGCTGGCTGCGAACCCGGATCCTCCGGTCTCAGCCTCCCGAATGCTGGGATTACAAGCGTGCGCCACCACGCCCGGCTCCTAATTTTTATTCTTTATTTTGAAACCGAGTCTCACTAAGTTGTGGAGTGTCTCACTAGGTAGCTGAGGCTGGCCGCGAACCTGGATCCTCCGGTCTCAGCCTCCCGAATGCTGGGATTACAAGCGTGCGCCACCACACCCAGCCCTTTATTTGAATTTTAACTTTCATCTAGACATAAGCATTCCAGATATCCTGTAAATTCAATAAGAACTAAAGAAAAATAGACGTCAGCACGAGGAAGACAGATTACTACTAATAAAAGGGCAAGAGCAGCTCTCATGTACTGAATATTCCCCCCGCCCAGGCCCTGTTCTGGGCACACATTCTCTCCAGGCTGCAGGAGAGCCCTGCATTCCCCCCGCCACATCTCAATTTGATTCCAGAGCACATCCTGACTCTCATTTTACCAAGGGGGAATCTAAGGTTCAGAGAATTTAAGTTAACCTGGTCAAAGCCTCCAGCAAGCAGGCGGGGAGCCGCTGCAGAACACAGGCTCAGGGAACACCTGGCACCTGCCTCCTCTCTCCCAATTAGTTGTTTCTGCTCAGGATCCCACCCCACCTGGAGAGGCAACCCCAGATCTCCCCCCTTCTCTCTCTGTCCCCGTTGGTTCCACCACTGCAAATGCTGTCAAAGATGACTGGGTGACGTGTTCGGTTTAAATTCCCTTCCCTGATGCCCTGTTGCTCCCTGGCTTACAATCACCCATAAACTCCCAGCCCCCCACCCCGCCCCAGACACAGGGGGCTCCCAAACACATAAGCCTGTGCCTGGCATGAAGCCTTTTGCTTGCAGTTCCCCCTGTCTGGACTGCTTACTGTCCCATGTCCTTTTTTTTCCTCTCCCCACCAAGAAAGTCAAATCTGTGTGAGCAGGAACATCTCTGCCTTGATCTATCACCGAGCTACACCCCCAGCCCTTTTTAAAATATTATTTTGAGACAAGGTCTTGATAATTTGCCCATTCTGAACTTGGACTTGTGATCCTCCTCTCTTGGCCTCCCCAGTAGCTGGAATTACAGGTATACACCACGATGCCTGGTGCAATGAAAATTTTCAACTAAATGAATAAATATTGGAATAGCACAGAGAGAAGACTCCCTCCTGTTTATTTCCAATCATGTTTGGAAGAGCGCAAGGGAACGATGCCTGGGGAGTTGGCTGGATTTCCTTTTCTCCTACTGTTGTTTATCACAGATAGCACTTTAAAAATGACATTAGTTCATATTCCGTTTTTGTGTCATCTGGAACCATGTTAACGAAGCATATATTTCATCGGAATGGGCAGGAGGCGGGCTCTGGGAAGATCATTAATCTCTTGAGACTCTATTTGAAAGCAAAGCAAATCTGTACTCTGATCCTCTCCAGCAGAAACAGCAACGATGTTTCCAGGGCCCCTAAACAGAGTCCTTCTTCGGGACATTTGTCTAAATGAAAAATGACTCCTCAGCTCCTGGAAATCAATACATAAATTTCCCTTGTATATTGATTTCTATCAAGATTTACTGACTCTCCCCAGATATTTTTCTTTATATTTGTTTTCTAAGAGAAATACACTTTTGGGTATCACTTGGGGAAAAGACCCCAGACCACACATCTCACACAGGCCAAAGCCGTGGATGGGCTGACAGCTGTAGTAGGAAGAACCCAGAGTCTGCCCCAGAGGGACACGCTGTCCCAACAGGAATTACCCACCTTCTTACGTGTGTGAAATAGACATTCTCTTATTTAGTGAGGTTATTTTTTTATAGGCAGTTGGTCTCTCGTTCCAGCATCTTTTTTTCTTTTCAAATATGACAAAAAAAAAAAAAATCCTAAGAAAACAAAACCCTATAATGATACCAATGTGTCCCTATTCACAGAAGCAGAAAATGAGTCGGAAAAACAATTCAGGAAGCAGAATAATATATAGATTATGCTGACTTCCATGAAGACAATCAATAGTATGTTTCAACAGAGTAGCTGGGTGGAGAAGGGGAGCAGGAGGCAGCTCATCCTAGGAGGTGACTTTTTTTTTTTTTTTTTTAACGGTACTAGGGTTTGAACCCAGGGGTATTCTACCTCCAAGCTACATCCCCAGCTCCATTTTTTTCTTTATTTTGAAACAGTCTTACTAAGTTGCAGAGGGACTAAGTAGCTGAGGCTGGCTGTGAACCTGCATCCTCCAGTCTCAACCTCCCATGTACTGGGATTACAAGCATGCACCACCACACCCAGCTAGGAGGTGATTTTTGAGCTAGGCTATTTGCCTTCCTGTTAGTGTTCATTTCTGTTCATATTTGACAACTAGAATAAACACAGCATAAAAAAGGAGAGGCCCGTGTGTGGGATGAAACGGCCTGGTTTCCAGCACCCCGCAAAGCTGGCCAAAGGTGACTGAGCCGGCTAACTTCACAGCACAAGAAGTCCCCATTTCGGTTGTCACCCTGGGTTCCACTCAGGGGTTGGCACACAAAGACCTGCCAAATCTGGTCCTCTGTTTTGTTAAGGAGGCATCACTGGGACACAGCCACCTGCATCCACTTGGGCTCAAGCTATGGCCGCTTGGGGGCTGCAACCAGAGTAGAGTGGTTATAACAGAGACCATATGGCCCACAATGCCTAATGTAATTACTATTTGACCTTTAGAAAAAAAGCTTGTGACCCCTGTTCGAGATGATGGTCTGATGCAAGGGTGTACCATACAATGAGAGCAAGCACTGATTAAAGAGCCTTAACAAGCCAGGCGTGGTGGCGCACGCTTGTAATCCCAGCATTCGGGAGGCTGAGACCAGAGGATCCGGGTTCGCAGCCAGCCTCAGCTACCTAGTGAGGCACTCCGCAACTTAGTGAGACTCGGTTTCAAAATAAAGAATTAAAAAAATAGGGCTGGGGGTGTAGCTCGGAGGTAGAATGCCCCTGAGTTCAATTCCTAGAACAAAAAAAAAAAAAAAAAAAAGAGACTTAACAGCCCACTACAACACAGAAACACTGAGCTCCTTGTTATGAAATTATTAAAAACGTCAAGATGGAAACATAAAGCAAGTGTGTGGTCCAGTGACTGGCTCAGGTGGTGGAATAATTCTTATCACAGGTGGCAAACCCCAGGGTTGGTTAGAAATTATCCCACTAAGTGCTAGTCCATTTTGTGTTGCTGTACCCAAATATTTGAGGCTGGATACTTGACACAATAAGAGGTTTATTTAGCTCACAGTTTGGAGATCCAAGAGCAGGGCACTCTCATCTGCTGGTCTCTGGTGAGGGCCTTCTGGCTACATTGCAATATGGCAGAGGGCAGCATGGTGGGAGGGTGTGAAGAGGGAAAGACCACTTGGCAAGACAGGACACAAGAGAGATTTAGGAGAGACGCCAGGCTCACTTATAACCCACTCACAGGGTTTCCCTGGAGGCCAGCATTAATCCCTTCAAGGGTTCTGTCCCCATGACCCAATTTCCCTGTACTAGGCCCCACCGCTTAAAGGTTCCACCATCTCAACACTACGATACCAGAGACTAACCTTCCAGTACACGAACGCTTCAAACCACAGCCAAACCACAGCAACCAAGATGCAAGAATGAAATCTTTCCCAATTTGCAAGTTCTTTAGAACCAAAAAAATTGGGCTGGGCATGTACCTCAGTGTTAGAACACTTGACTAGCACACAGGAAGCCCTGGGTTCAGTCCCTAGTGTTGTAAACACAAAACTCTTTTGCTCAGTTGAAACCGTACACGGATGTCCGACACATGAAGCTGCATGTCTTTGCCCAGTCACTTTATTTCAAAAAGGTCACAAGCAGACTATGACTCTTAGAATGTTTCCAGGGGAAGAAGGGATGAAAAACACACCAGAATCCTTGAAAACAGCACTCTCAGGCAGTTTGGCAAATAGATGTATGCTGTGACATGACAGAATCAGGCCGAATGGGCCCCAATTGTCAACTGTGCTCTCGGCAGCTGCTTTTCTTCTTTCATAATTATTTCAACTGTCATAATTTATTCATCCCCAGACAGGCTTACATGTTGTAGGGTAACCAGTCCAGGCTTCCAGATCAGAAAGCCTGGCAGCCCGTTACTGCGGCCCCTTCCCATCTGTTCAAAATACTGACTGCAGACAGAATATTTTCTGCATTGATATATATGTATATTCGCAATCCGAAGTTGTTTTCAAAATCAAGGTTCCCTGGCAAAGATGTCATAAGCTTTCAAGTTCATAACTATGTAGCTGAAAGGAGGGGGCAGAAAAATCCCTTCAGAAGCTAAATAGAGAGAGTCCTCCACTTACAATGGGTCCACTTGATGATTTTTCAGCTCTACGATGGTGTGAAAGTGAAATGCATTCAGTAGAAACTATACTTCAAATTTTGATCTTTTCCCGGGCTAGCAAGACACAGTACATTACTACTGTGATGCTGGAGGCAGCAGCAAGCCACGGCTCCCGGCTAGCCACGGGATCACAAGGGGAAACAGTGACACTCTACAGTGGACAGTGTTGCTAAGCTAGGCTGTTTAGTGGGCTAGGCTTGTGGGTCTATTTTTTTTTTCTTTTGGTATTGGGGATTGAACCCAGGGGAGTTCTACCTCTGAGCCACACTCCTAGCCCTATTTTTATTTTTTAGTTTGAAACAGGGCCTTGCTAGGTTGCTGAGAGTCTCGCTATGTTGTTGAGGCTGTTCTCAAACCTGTGATCCTCCTGCTTCAGTTTCTCAAGTACTGGGACTACAAATGCGCGCTGCCAAGCCTGGCTTATTGAGTGCATTTTCTACTTATGATATTTTCAGTTTACAATGGGTTTATTGGGATGTAACCCAATTGTAAGTCCTGGGGCACCTGTATTTTTTCTACTTTATACATGTAAGGAAATGACTTTTCTAGCTCCCAAAATGATCAGTGAATTTCCTGTAAAGTTGCTAAAGGAGTCAGCTCATTTGGATTTGAAATGTCCATGAAGCAAGGTTTATTTATAAGAGATTATCAGTTGCTGGAACTACTGAGGATGCTTCATAGGAAATAAATAGCTTCAAATAAAATTATCAGCGGTTTCTTAGAAAACTTGGAACGCAGGTAGAAAAATTTCATATAGATTAAGGCTTAAGCCTGTCATCTTTTCTTATTTTGAGCCTTTAGTTTTTATGCTAGGACAAAGAAGAGTGCTCAGAGGTCTAGTAACTATTTAAAAAGGACAGTTGTGGCATTGAGAGGTAAAAAATCTTGGAAAAATGGCCAAATGCACAAGGTTCCGCTGGACATGTCTGCTCACACACACTGTAGGATAAAACAAATTGAGACAAGGTCTTGACACAGCATGAATTTAAAGAGAGTGGTTCCACTGCTTAATAACTTTGCCCGTGAATGTCATTATCTCTATTAATATGCATTCCCAACAGAGATAACCAATGGATGGCTTTAGGCCACTTCCCTTCCGCCATCTTCTATAGTCAACCCTGTCAATTCAAACTCCACAATTTCCTTGACCAGCCTGCTTCTCTCCATGCTCATCTCTCCCACTGTTGATCTTGCCTGGACCAGACTCCTGCTCCCAGGGTCCATCTCCCTTAATAACACGTCCCGATCTTGAAGGGCTTCCCATAGCAATCAAAATAAAACCCAAATCTTTGACTACAGTAAAGCCTTGTATGATCTTGGGTCTACCTGCTTTTTCCACCCCAGCACAGACCACTGGCCTCCTTGTTCTCGGCTCCTCCCAATCCTTGGGCAGTGCTCCTCTTCCCTGGGACATCTCCGCTGGCTCCCCACATGGCTGGCCTCTTCTCAGCCTTCAGGCCTTGCTCAAAAGTCACCCCCTAGGGTGGGCGGCCTCCTGGCGGCCCTTTCCCCACTGAGTTGCTCTCTTTTGTATCACATTGCTGGTTGTCTTCAAGGAAGTCAACATAATCTGTATCATCCCACTTCCTGAATTGTTTTCCTGATTTATCTTCTGCTCCTGTGAATAGAGACCTGGTCTGTCTCATCTCCTTGTGTACCTCTCAAGACATTAGTAGGTGTTCCATATCTGCTAAACAGTAGATTAACCTATAGGTTATCAATATCAAAGTGGTCATAATTAAATCCTACAGACAATGAAGCATTTTCATCTACCTTCATTCATCTGCCCACTCAGTAATTTGACTGGTTATGGGGAGGATTGCATGCTAGGTACCATACTAAGGCCTGAGGAACCTAACTTTTAAAAAATGCCATATTTTGTGTTAATATAGATATTTAAAGACAACAACAAAACAAGAAGTTATGCTACTATTTAGTTTATGATCCTAGAGATGTGTAAAAAGTCTGAAAACCCAAGGGAATGATAAGTTATGTGCTATCAGTTTACTCCCTAAAACCGTGAGAAGCAAACAGAGAGCATAGGGGTTTTCCAACTGTGTCCCAGGTCCTTTAACCTGGGAGTCGTCGCTTAGCACTAGGGAGACAGATGCAAAGCTTTGCTCAGTCAGTGGAAAAGAATAAAACTCATTTTTTGAGGGAGTGTTCAAGATAAAAGCTTGCTGAGGTGAAGAGACTGCCTGACAGAGTTAGAATGATCACATCTAAATAGTCAATGTCACTGCTCAAACTCTCAGCTCTGGGCCTCCTTGCAGCCCCAGACGCCTCTCAGAGGTATCTGTGATGAGGGCAAGCAAACTCAAGAAGATGGAGTCTAGGGCAGAATGACCACCTGGTCTGATTAGTACTTGGAGTGGAGATCACCTGGGCTCCGCTGACCTCTAGGGCAGCAGCCAGCAGCAACATCCTCTTGTCTAGGCTCAGTGTTATCCACATCACTCCCCAAGTATGCTCCAGTTCCAAGGACCTGAAGTGGGCCGTACACCAGCATATTTTGAGCTGTAAGAAAGCACGAAGCCGGGTGTGGTGGTGCACACCTGTAATCCCAGTACTTGGGAAGATGAGAGAGGAGGATCACAGGTTCAAAGTTAGCTTCAGCAATTTAGTGAGACTGTTTCAAAAATAAAAAATAAATTAGGGCTCCTGGTGTAGCTTGGAGGTAGAATGCCCCTAGGTTTAATTCTTAGTACTACATGGAGGGAGGGAAGGAGGGAAAAAAAAAAAAAAAAAGAATGCATGAAGGTGTCTATTTGTGCTTACCACTTAATTCTCAGTGCCAATGCCGAGCACACAGATGTTCAATACTTGCTAAATAAATAATCTTCACTGCTGAGAAGTTAGGGCATTCCTTAAAAACTAGGAGAACTAAAAAAAAAATGTGCCAGTTGTTAGAAAAGTAGGGTCCTCACTGCTGAGCCAAGAACCATGGCACCTTCCTTCATGACAGGGGCTCATGTTTTGTGGAAAGCCTTTCCCCCAACAAACACTTAATTCATATTCTATTCTAGAGAACAGGGCCATTGACAACTTTTATAAAATTACAATAAAAATTCACAAATATAGATTTAGGGCCCTTTTCCCAACAATGTGTTCTGCTTCTAATTTCTTGGGGGGAAGGCCTCAGGACACTGAATAATTCCTTTCCAAACGCAAATAACTAAAGGTAGTAAGTAGCAAAGAACTAAACTTTAGAGACAAAACTTACAAACCACTTTTGTGTCACAGCAAGGATGGAGGAGGGACAGACTGCTCAATGGTCTTAAGAAAACCCAAAGGGAACAGGCAAATCCCTCCATTCATGATCTAAGTCAAAGCCAGGCTGCAGCTACAGTTATAAAAAGAAGAAAAAGACTAATGGGATGTCTCCTCCTCCCGCCTTCTCCCATCCAAAACAGTAATGAAGATTCACAGCTACAGATTAATTAGGTGATCGATAGACGTGCCTGGTTACAATACTAGCACAGGGAAACAGATAATAGCTAGAAAAGGCACAGACTTCTTGATAATCTAATCAAGCCTTGTAAGGAACATTTAAATCCTCACGGTTTTTTTCCTTTTCAAAAACACTACTTTTTCAATGCCAAGAGCAGGCATGAGATAAGTTGGCTGCATGTCTACATTTCGGGAATCTGAGACATTTTCTCAACGGAAGTCACACCAATATTCTAAACCATGTAACTAAAATTATTTGGAAACGGAGTCTTTCTGCACGAAAGGTT
The DNA here is from genome assembly GCA_004027655.1 of Graphiurus murinus. NCBI lineage: Eukaryota > Metazoa > Chordata > Mammalia > Rodentia > Gliridae > Graphiurus > Graphiurus murinus. Next base: position 39,497 of record PVLC010001309.1, on the reverse strand, counting down.
ATTGCTTTTAATCCAAATATTGGATTAACAAAACCCTACGATATTTTTCACTCCTGATTTAGAAAAGAAGCCAAAAACGTGCACTGCCGGGAGCGGGGGGCGGGCATGTGAGATATGCTCATTGATTGAATCATACTACACTGGCGTTAACAGAAATGCTGGGTGTAGACCATCAAGAGCCCACCAGGAACGGCTTCCTGCCGACCTGTAAACTGGGATCAAAGGATGCCTCCTCCTCATCTCACATAGTCCTCAGGCTTCCTCTAGCGAGGCGGAAAGACCTCTCTTAGGCCTCCGAGCCACCTAGGACCAGGAATCTCGCTGAGCGCGGGGGTGGGGAAGGCAGGGCACAGCCTTTGTCCCGCGGGTCTCCACGCCGCCTCGTCTCCCACCCGAACTCTGAACGCACCTGCAGACAAAGGCGCGCCGCCCCTTCTCCAACTTGCTCACCTTTGTCTCCCAGACGGCCGGGGCAGGGGCGGGATGCTGTCCCTGGAGCTAGGACCAGACCAGGGTGCCGCTCAAATCCGCAGCCGCGCGCGCGCTCTTCCCGTCTCAAGTTCAAGCGCGCGGGTCCCGCCTCCCGCGCCCGCCCCGCCCCGCCCGCCGCCCATTGGCTGCTGGGCCGCCGCCGCCCGCCGCGCTCCAGCCAGGTGCTCCCGCCGGATGCTCGCGGCAGGTGCTGCCAGCTGCGGGGCCAGGCCCTGGGCGAGCGCAGAGAGGGTGCCCAACCCGCTGCATACCCCCTTTATTTGACCAATGTTTCCCTTTTTGGATTCTCAAGACTGGCAAAGTTCATTCTGGTCCCACTGGCGAGGCGGGGGTGGGATAGGGGACCCAAACCCCCAGCCAGAAAGCCCGGGCGATGCCCTAGCAAAGCACAAGTGAAAAGTACTCGTTGATAAATCAGAATCCCTGGATTTCAGGAGGCAGCAGCCTGGGAACTGAGCTGCAAGGTATTTTACAAATTGCTTGCCAATTTACACAAAGCACTTAACAGCCGCTCACCTCCGCAGGCTCTGCCATCGCTCTCTAAGGCTCAGCTGACTTGAAGCTGGCTGATGGCCCCTCCCCCACGTAACTGGAAACAGAAGTGTCCAGCTGGCTAAGTGACAGCATTTTATTACGGGCCGGGCTGCAGGCCCAATTAAGAGTTTCAAAGGAAAACCCAAGATCTTTTGCTGATAATATTCTGTGAGCACTAAAAGCACTTCCTCTTTCTAATTGTTTTTGGGTGAGAATAAGGGGGTTTTTTTGGTATTAGGGATTGAATCCCGGGGCACTCTACCTCAGAGGTATCCCCCTCCCGCCCCCTTTTGAAACAGGGTCTCATTAAGTTGATGAGGCTGTCCTTAAACCTGCAATCCTCTTGTCACAGTCTCCCAAGTACTGGGATCCCATTTGGTTGACTACTTAATGAAGACAACTGTTCAGAGAACATTAGCTATGTTCTACCATATTCAAAGTCCCATATACTCTTTCTACAGAGAAAGGAAAAGAAAATAGGAAATACACATGGAAAGTCAAGGGAGTGAGTAACTGGGAGATGGAATATGTAACTCGGAGATATTGACTGAATTTGGTAAAACCACCTACAGGTGTTCAGGAATCTCTTTTTAATATTGGTGTTTTAAAATAGGACCAAACATCTACTCATTTGTTTAACATTTATAAAGTGCCTCCCAAGGGCTAGGTTCTGTGCTGACAATTTTAGATTAGGCTTTTCTGGTTAAGCTTTGTCTTTCTAGGCAAGGCATGAGTTAAACCCATGGTGTATCTGAATCTATGACCAGCAACGCCTCTGTTATGTAGAAGAGTCATTTACAGTGAATTGCTCTGGCAACCACAAGTGTTTGGAACACAGCCCAGACTGGAAACGGGGCTGGGGTAGCTCTCAGGCTTGGAGTTCAGCAGCCAGAGCAGACAGCACCAAGTCCAGAGATGAGCCAATGTCACCAGGTTGCACCTGTCACCCCTTCAAAGGGCACCCCTCTTTCCTTAAACGTAATTCTAAAGAGTTTGGTTATCTGATTCTCTGCCTATAGCAAGATGGAAGCAACAAATCAGGTGGGCCTGCCATTTGTCCACAGGGTGACAGACAGGGTGACAGCTGAGGGTCTGCTGGCAGGAAAGTCCTGCCTGAAAAGTCCTGTCAATCTCCTACTCCTCTCTCAAACTTGTTCTGTCCTCTCCAACTCCATGCTCCCACCTAGTCCTACTCACCATCTTCTCTCATTGGGATGGATGTCGTAGAGTTTTGTTGTTTTGGTGTGGTGGATTGAACCCAGGGGTGCTCTACTTCTACCTACACCCCAGGCCCTATTTTATTTTTTATGTGGAAATAGGGTCTTGCTAAGTTGCCAAGGCTGGCCTTGAACCTGCAATCTTCCTGTCTCAGACTCCCAAGTACTAGGTGTGGACAAGTATGGGGATATCAAGCATGCCTAGCTTGTGGTAATTTTTGCATAGTCTCTCCGCTTCCCTCTTCTCTCCAGTAAGTTATTTTCATGGCAGCCACAGATGTGTCTCTTAAAAGAAAAAAAATCACAAATATGAGCATCCATGCTCTTGTTTTAAAGTCCTCCTGTGGCCTCCCATTGCCCTGGAGATGAAGTCCACAGCCAAGGGTCTCCGAGGCCACCTGGGCTCTGGTCTCTGCTTCTTTTCCCAGCCGTTGCTGCAACCACATTCCCTCCTCTTTCTCTAGGCTCCAGCCTCACCTTCCTCAGTTCCTGGTACATGCCTAGCTACTTCCGACCTCAGAGCCTTTGCACTAACTGTTCCTGCCTCCTGAAATGCTCTTCCCTGCATTGCTTGCCTGGTAAATCCTCTCATTCTTTAGCTCTCAGTCCCAAAGCCGAATCCTTTGGAAAATCCTCCTGACTGGCAGCACCCCACCCTCAACCCCCACCAGCACATAGGCTTTCCCTTCATGGTGTCTGTTGTAGTGTGGCATTATAGATCCAGATAATTTATTATTCACTTCCTTTGCTTTATGGTGCGATTTATAAACTTGTTTTTGTTGTTGTTGTTGTTTGTTTGTTTTGTTTTTAGTACAGTAAAGGATTTAATCTTGGCCAAAGGGAGGTCTGGCTTTTGCCCTTGGCTTCTTGGAGGTCATCTCTAAGCCTTAGGAATGAGGTGCCTAGCTGAGATTAGCCCCTGGACCAGGTAACCATACCTATGTCATGGAGCCCCAGTAAAGATTCTGGGCACCAAGGCTCAGGTGAGCTTCCCTGGTTGATTCTCCTTGCTATTTCACACTTGGAAACCAGGCATATGATGCTGTCCACGACTCCATGGGGATCTGATAGCTGCAGACACCATGTTGAGACTTGCCTGGCCTCTGCCCTATGCACTCCCTCCTGTGGCTGATTTTCGTCTGTGTCCTTTTGCTGTAATGAACCACAAACGTGTGTATAACGGTGTTCAGTGAGGGCTGTGAGTCCTTCCGGCAAATGATTGAACCCGAGGGTGGTCTTATATAATGTTCCTCTCTATATTTTCAACAGCAAGCACATTTCCTGATGTACAATAAGCACTTACTCCATTCGCTAATGATACAGTTTAATCAGCTGATACTTATTCTAGTTTTAAAATGACTATGTAATCAGCATATAACGCTTTTACATTTTAAAGTATAAATTTCATTTTGCAAATGCCCACTTCCGAGTCGAGGTCCAGATCAAATGCTGCCTCTTCCACAGGGCGGCTACCCTCCCTCTCCAGAACCTGCCGTTTTTGCCTGTGTGTTGTCTGGTCCATTGTTCTGCTTTTGTAGCACTTGGTGGCACTGAAACATGTTTTGGTGAGGGACCTATGTTAGACTAACTCAGAGTCCCTGGCATCAGGTGGAGTGCTTGTACAGAGCAGGCACACAAAAGATGTTTGCAAGCTGAGCATGGTGTTGCACGCCTGTCATCCCAGTTCTTGGGACACTGAAACAGGAAGATTGCAGGTTCCAGGACAGCCTCAGCAATGTAGTGAGATTCTCAGAAATACAGTGAGACCCTGTTTCCAAACAAAAATAAATAAATAAAAGGCAGGGGTATAGCTTAGAGGTGGAATGCCCCTGGGTTCAATTCCCAGTACCACATGCACACACATGCCCACACAAAAAAAGATGTTTGCAGAATGAAGGCAATTTTTAAAAAAGGTTTAGTTCATAGAAAAATACATTCTGTTATATGTGCAATTCTGGTACATATTACTGCTCATTCCCTGATGAAATAAGGTAGCTGTTACTGTAGAAACTATTATAAGGGTGCTCTTTATTCCTTGTTTTTTCCTTTCTAAAAATAAAAAAAATGTTCCTTAAAATTATTATCCACTCTAAAAACCTGACAGGCTTTATAAAAATATGAAAGCAGATCACCAAATTTTTAAGTCATCTTACTTCCTAATTAGAATGAATTATTACCGTTTATTTGCATAATGTATTAAGGGAAAAAAAAACCCAGCCACTTATCTTTCTCTCCCCCATCCAAAGCTAATTGAAAATTCAACTAGCATACCAATAACCTATGATGTCCCCAAGTAGCATAGAAAAATCAATTTTATTTCTTTCAGACCTGCATTTAAACTGGATAATATCCGCTATAATGTGCAACAGACATAATCCAATTTCAATTTGTTTGATTAAATGAGTATAAACATTAAACAAGAAAGTCGTGCAATTGTCATAACAATGTTCACACTCTTAACTCATTACAGAACAACGCATTATCATTTGCTCCTGGAACACGTTCCTGGAGAATATGTAAATATGAATTTGAACTATCCTTAAATGCCATCCACAAAAATCCTGATATTGCCTCGATCAAAGATAAAAGCAGCTTTGAACCAGAAGCCACTTGAGAGTCTCCCTGAATTTAAGAGGAGGAAATCCCCAAATGATGCCTTAAACACTTGGGACTCTACTTAAACGTGCCTTCATATCACACTACATAATCAAAATTGCACTCAGGTCTGTGGCTTTCAAATTATAATGCGCATAAAAATTATTAAAATGAAGGTCTTGGCCCCAAAGCATAATTGAGTAGGTCTGAAGCAGGATTCCTGAGGTGTCACATAAGCAGCTCCCCTTCGACCTGAACAAAGGCTTCGGAGGCAGGTGTCCTGTGTACTGGACGTTGTGCAATCTGTTTCCAGAGAAGGAGATTGCTACTGTGTGGGGGTGAAGGAAGCCCCGTAATATTGGTGGACTGCAGCTCTTCCTATGTCCTCCGTCACACACAGAGCTCTTTGAAAGAGGCAAGTGTGCTTTATTTGTTTCTGGTCTTTGGCACTCAGCTCAGCACTGAGCACTTCAGCTCGTTCATAGCAAAGTGGCATGCAACCACGCTCACATCTCCATGGGCAACAGGACCGCTCACCAGAATACCTACCTGAGGGTCACATATGACCCTAACTTCCGTGTGCAAATGCACAGACTCGTTAAAATGCAGATTCCAAGGGGCTGGAGGCAGAGCTCAGTGGCCTAGCATGCATGAGGTCCTGGGATCAATCCCCACCTCCCCCTGTCAATAAAAGCTGATTCTGATTCACTAGGTACGGCACAGGCCCTGCATTTCTGAAAGGCTTCCAGGTGATGCTCATGTTGTTATTTGGAGACTCCACACTGAGTAGCAAGAACCTTGATGCAAATGATCCAGACAATGATCACAATGACAAACAGCAAAAACGAATTCAATTGAGATCCACAATGAACCTGGACAATGAAAGCTGGGGACTTGTAGATCAAGAGTGACAATTCCAATGTATTGACAGGACTGTGTACCCCCCAGAGGACGCTGTCATGTGTATTGGCACAAGAAAACTCCCACTGCTCCACAGAATCTGTCAGACACAGAAGCCAGGCTTGCATTCACATCAGGATGTGACCTTTATCTAAAAGACCTCCAGGTTTCACCACAGTATCTTTTAAACTCAGTTTTTACACAAAACTTAAAAAAAAAAAATAAAGAAAAGACATTCTCGGGCCCAACAGCCTGGGGTTTTCCTGTTCTGCCTTATTAAATGCAAAGGCTATTTATAATAAATGTGTACAACAAAAATCTTTGCATGTGGAAGACTTCCAAGCCCTAGGCAGGCAGTATAGCTCATTTTCTTTATACAATATTCAGCAGACAGAACCTCCCACTAGACCAAAGACCGTGGGCAATTCCCTGGCATTCACTGGACTATAAAGAGATTCGACTTATCCCCCTCCACCCATCAGCTCCCATGTTCCTAACTGCCAGGTGGTGGGGGCTGGGAGAAGAAAAAAAAATCGATACCCTCTATGATCCAGAATCCTAATCACATCAGCACAGCACTCAGTGCCTGCCACACTCACCCAGCTCCCTCCTCAGCCCCTAGCCTGCTCCTCCTGGGAAGCAGAATTGCAGGGAACAGCAGGGGTGCTGCGGGCACAGGAAGGGAGAAGAGGACACAATGTCACCACGCTCACTCAGCAGTGAAAATGAAAGGCCAAAGGAGAAGCTGGCTGGCTGTATCCCCCATGATTACAACTACAGAAAAGTCATGTAAGTGTTTCTGCATCAGAAACTCTAGCTGAAATGGTTCCTGAGTTCGTTGGGTGGATGGGAAGTACAGGCAAGGGGTATTAGGGTAGAGATTGGCAGAGCGAAGCCAAGAGAAGTTCTTGGGGAAAACATGTTTTATTTTCCCTCAACTCCAGCCTACCACTGATTTGGTTTCTGCCCTTATAATTTTGCCTTTCCCCCAATGCCATAGAGATGGAATCATGTAGTATGTGACTTTCTGAATCTCAGCATAATTGTGGAGTGTGATTTCCTTTTATTCCTGAGAATTGCATGGATACAATGCAGTTTATCCATCTACCAGTGGATGGATATTTGCACTGTTTCCAGTTTGGGGCAATTATAAATGAAGTCAATAATAAGAAAATGAACAACCCAATTAAAAAAATATTGAACAAATACTTCACCAAAGAAGGCTTATGTTTTTCATAAGCACCTGAAAGATGTTCAATATCATTAGTTGTTAGGAAAATGCAGATTAAAACCACAAGGTGTTAGCACTTCACACACGTTAGAATGCTAAAAATAGGAGCAACAACAAAAGCCCTCAAACAAAGAAGCTGGCAATTCCAAGTCCCTGCTAGCAAGGATGCCTAGCCAGGGAACGCTTACATTGCTGGTAAAAAGGCAACATGGTGCAGGCACCTCAAAGAGCACGTGCACAAAGGTAAGTACACTGTCACCGTGCAACCCAGAGATCCACTCGGAGAAAAGTGAAAACTTAGCTTCACACAAAAGCCTGAATGTGAATGTTCAAAACAACCTCGTTGATAAAACTCTTAAGATGTGTGGGGAACTGTCTTTTAATAGGTTTCCTAAACTCTTCTGGCTTTTCTTAGTTTTCAACATACACAAACTTGGGCACTTCAGTAATCTCTATGTATTTAATTAATCTATTTTTTTGAGTACTGGAGATTGGACCCAGGAACATTTTACCTCCGAACTACACCCGCAGCCCTTTTTAAATTTTGAAACAGAGTCTTGCTAAGTTGAGGAGGGTCTTGCTAAATTACTAAGGCTGACCTTGAACCTTCGATCCTTCTGTCTCAGCCTCCCAAGTACTGGGATTATAGGTATGCACCACCAGGCCCGGCTTAGCTTCAGTGTTCTTTAAAAAAGCAATTAGGAGATTACAAAATAGAACCACTTTAATTTCTTGGTGGTTACAAAACTCCATTAGGAACTTGCTGTTGAGGTCTGAATCTTAGAGGAGGGTTTACACAGCTGACCCTATCCACCACCACATCCGGTGCAAAGAAGCATAAAAAGAAACAAGCTGGAGTTTTGCATTTTGACTCTTCTTAACATTGCCCCTCTCCTTCCCTCCGTTTTGCTTTCCCTACTCCATCAATGATTCCCCATCCAACAAAGAGATATTAGAGAGGGTAACTAGAAACTAAAGCAGAAACATGTTGCATTTTGGTCCTTCAGTGTTGAGTTTAAAGTAAAACATCATTGATAATAGCTAGTGTTCATTTAACCTTTTCACTCAACTGGAAGTTTCTAATTGTGAAGGGCAGCATTAATTCAGATCGATTTTGGTCAGTCATCATAGTACATCTGTCTTTATAAATACAGCTTTACTGGAACACAGCCATGTGCCTTCATTTACATTTCATCCCTGGTCGCATCTGCCTAACAATGACAGAGTTAAGTAGTTAGGTCAGAGACAGAACAATCCACAAAGCCTAACATACCTACTGTCCAGTCTTTTGCAGAAAAAGTCTGCTGACTTCTAACCTAGCAGCACGGTCTTTTAGTCATTCTTAATGTGAACTAATGGTGTACTATTTGCTAGCAACTAAATGCCAAATACGAATAGTTACTAATTACTAATATTCGAGTAGCATTTTATATGTTCAGAGCACTTTTCATGCCTATCTTGTCATTATAGCACTCTGAGAGCCATATTAAATTAGCTCTTCTTATGAACCCTCCCTTATAGACCAGAGCAGCTCAGAGAGAATGAGTGAACTAAAGTGTATGCGGTAAAGCCAAAATATGAACCAGATTCATTCTCCAAATCTTTTGCTGTTGTCATGCATGTACAGGTGTGCACACGTGAAAACGCACACAAATACACACACACACACACACACACACACATACACACACACATACCCAAGCTGACCATTTAGTAGTCAACTATGATCAAGTTGAATTTTCATCTACTTAAATGCTTCATTGAGTTCATTCAATTAAAGTTCCAAAGCTCACATATGAAACTCACATCCTCTGAGATATTTACATATAAATAAATTATGTTAATCAATAATAGATTAATTAGGGGCTGACCTAGGTTTTATGGGACCTAAAGCCTAGACAATTTCTAAGGCTCTCTTTAAGAAAAAGAATACAAAAAAAAAAAAAAAAATCTGTCTTTGGCAAATATTACAAAAAGCATGTGAACTCATTTCCAGACCTCTTCCCAGGAGCCTTGGAAGGGGCTCTAAATTTTAAACTTCATTATCATAATGGTAAATCCTCCCTTGTGTGTTTTCTTTTGACCTCAAAGAAAGAAGACTCAAAGATTCCAAACTGAGTTCCTAGCAAAGAGTGAGGCCTTGTGGTGAAACAGGCTGGTTATTTAAATCTGCCACCTTCTCTCAAAGCTGTTAAGACTGAAAACATTCATGTCTCATCTCAGCAAAGTCTCTCTTCAGCTACAGTGATGTTTTTCAAATTGTGGTCCACAGACAGAATTAGCGTCACTTGTGAACTTGTTGGAAACGCAGGTTCTCAGGCCCCAGCCCAGCCCTGCAGAATTAGAAACTAGGAGGATGGGCTAGAGCCAGCTGTGCTTTGTAAAGACCACTAGCTGATTATGATGCGTGTGCAGGGTGAGCATCCCTGGCCTCCCAGACCACAGATTCTACATTCTCCACTCCTGTAGAACATTTTTCAAAGAAAAGAGGGGAAACTACATCACTAAAGCAAGCCTTACAATTTCTTGTTAGGAACACAACCCTCCAGTGGCCAATTTTTACAGTAAGAAATCCTAGTTTTAGAACTCAAGAAAAATATGACATGTGTAATGTGTCAGGATTAACCCAAAGGAGAGAAGCAACTGCTCACAGCACAAAGTCTACTTTAATGACTTTTGACTGCACTGATGATAAATTAAAAGAATCCATGACTTATTAATCGAATGGAAATGTATATTTAAAGACTCCTGGTATATTCAGAAGACTAAATCAGTAATTCCAAACTTTGCATCACCTTAGAAGTTGAAGAAACTTCCCACAGGGAGCTAAATTACTTACCTCCAGCAAAATTCTTTATTTTTAAAGAGTAGCAGTTGAATCAAATTGGTCCTTTTAACCACCAAAGAATCATTTCATTATTTTAGCTACCCAGGAAAGGTAATTTCAACATTTATTTCTTGTACATATGTTACCTTGGTTTGTCCCCACATTTTCTTTTTTTCTATTAACCAAAGGTATAGTAACCATGAATCATAACTTCTGCCCAGTATTAACTGTTGCTACTGCTCTGAGAGTTGATACATCTTACTTCCCACAGATGCAAGATCCTTAACATTTGAGTGGGCCTGTGAAGCCTTATGTCACACAAATGTGAAATTTCCCAGTTGGCTTCTTCTCATCTATCAAATGCAAATAATATAAATGATCTCCTAAGGTGGTTGTGAAGACTAAAATTAAAGATAAACAACAACAAAAAAAGCAAATACACCTTAACTAGCACCGTGCCTGGAAAACAGTAGGCAGCTGCTATTCCTATGGTTACTATTAGGCTGCTTGAAATCTTGAAATGGGCTCTATAATGGACACTTGTTGGCTTGTCTGTCCTGGCCCCCCTTTCTGAGTATTACCATTTCACCATAACCCGTGTGGCAACAGTGGGCTCCTAGCTGAGATTTTTGTATGAGGTGGACCTCATACAGTTAGTTAGATCAGGGTGGACTCCTATTCCGTCAAGAATTTGACACCAAATTGTACATTCAAGCTAATCAGAGTTGAAGATTTGCACCTATTCAAAGGCTGGTAAGAGAGATTTAGTGAAAAGGATTTAATGCTGGGATTTATTACCTACTAGCAGCAGGAGCCTGGTTATTCACTTCACCTTCTGAGTCTCAGTTTTTCCTCTGAAGTATATAAGACAAAGACGGCAACAACAACAATAATGCTGGTAAATGCTTACACGGTGCTTACCCATCAGGGCACAACCAGGAAAACAAGAATTTTCCTAAATCTCAGAAACAAGGGGATTTGGTGGTGTTTGTGGCATGGTAGAGGAAGAGTTGAAAAGTGAATGGGGGCAGGGAGGTGCTCAGAGACCAGTAACGCCAGGAAGCTACTGATCTTTCCAGGTTGAGGGACTGGGGGGAGGGGCTGGGGGAACAAGGCCTGGAGCCGGCGCTGCTCAGAGGAGCCACACATGGCTGGCCCTGCAAAGGTGGCTGGAGTCCCCAGGAGACTCGGCTGCTGTGGGTGATGCCATCCAGGGCAGATGAGGGGAGAGGGGCCTGGACACCTCCTTCCTCCAGCGCCTCCTACTGGCCAAACCCAAGCAGAGCTGGAAATGTAGGCTGCAGGGGTCAGAGGCCAGGGGCGAGGACAGGAAGAGAACTGGGGGCCAAAGCACCAGCACAGGAGCATGTATACGCTGGACACTGTTCTCAACTCTTGACAAGAATCACCCATTAGTCCTAGGGGGCTGGTGATGCTCTTATCTGATGAGCAAACACAGAGAGGCTTAAGTCACTTGCCCAAGAACCCGTGAACAGTGGCAGTGCTGAAGTGCTGAAATTCAGATCTTAAAAGTCCACTTGACTCCTTTCAGTGGGGTGGCAAACAAACTCAAATGGCCTCATTGTCGCAGGCACTACGCATCTGTTGTTAGACAATGCACATGTTTTAAAGACTTAACATTCAAGCCCTGCATTTAGGCTGTTTACCCACAGAGGAGTACTGGGTGTTCTTGGTCATTCTGAACGATGTCTACAGCTCTGTGCCTGTGTTTGGGCCCTCCTGATTCACCATCAGTTCCTAAAAGCAAGTTTTCCTTTTATAAGCTTGGTCACAGGCTTCTAGGGAAATAAATCTCTGCTTCATTTCTTCCTTCCATGGATATTCATCAAGAAACTACAGAATTTCTGATATGATGGTGTTGAGAGGATTCAAGAATTCACAATTTTTTTTCAGTTCTTATCTTTCCTGTGTAAAAGTACTTTTAACCCATGATTCTAGGGGCAATCTGACAGTGTAAGAGCCTAAATGAAGTACTTTCCAAGAATTACTTCCACAGATGCTATACATGCCTATGCCATCCTTCCCTGCAACCATGGCAGACATGACTAATGGACAGCAGAACAAGCCTAGCTTTGGTCTCACAATTCTTCACAACTGTCATTAGATCAGAGATGGAAAATGTACTCACTATACTAGCATTAGGATAAAAATGTCCTAAAATAAGGGAAATGTCTACAGAGACTGTTTTATAAATAAACTAGGCCAGAATCACTGATTCTGAAGGCAGACAATGAATATACTGTGAAACCACAAAGACTTCTGAGAAAAGAAATGGCTTTGATATTTCTTGGTTTGTACCTCTGTATTAGTTTCCTCACCAAATATACAATTATTTTTCTTCATAGGCATCTTACTTATCAAGACTTTTTATTTATCTACAGTATTAATTACTAAATACCTAGTATTCAGTAAACACTAAAATGTTTTGGAGTTCATGATCACTAACATTTCAGGATCTATATACTAGTTTAGAAATGGACAAATTTGGAGTTGGAGAGTGCTCCAGTCACCTCACCGTGTGTGGCTCTTGTGAGAGGAACAGGGTATGAATGAATATGTCCTGCATTACACTAGCTTCCAATTTAAATGGCAGAGAGGGAAAAAAAGCATCCAAGTGTCTAAAGACTGAAGAAAACATCATGTTATTCATCATTTTGGGGAAGACATAGTTCTCTGGCAACAAACTGTTCACCCATGAAATGAAATAACCCTTCTAGGAAAGGATGATAAATTATTTCATAAACATTGTATGTTTTAATGGCACTGAGAAAAACAGATGAGAGGAGGTCCTGTAGGAAGCATCTCCTGCGCCCAGCCCACCATGCCCACACTGTGGCGCAGGTGAGGGGGAGTCAGAGTATGGGACACTGCTGTGGCCGGAACAGGGTCACTACTCAGTGCCCATTAATGCCCAGGTATATGTGCCAGGCCCCTCCCTTTATTATCTCACACCCAAGCTACACAGGTTCTCATGCATCTGCCTCTTCCCAGAGGACACTAAAATGCGGAGGGTGTAAATTGCCCAGAGTCATGGCCACAGGGAGAGATCCCAGAATCTACCAGGGTTGTGTCTGACTCCAAAGATCCTCCCAAGATAGAGGTTTGGATATAGAATGTCCCCTGCATTCTGGCAATGCAGAAATGTTCAGAAGTGAACCTCAATGACTTACGAGGCTGCTAATCTCATCAGTGGACAAATCCATTGATACATTAGAGAGTGGATGGATTTATTGGGTGGTAATGTAGGATGAAGAGGTAGGAGGTGGTCACAAGGGTATAGTCTTGGGGACTATCTATGTCCCTTGTCCCCTCCCCTTGCTCTTTCTCTGCTTCTGGACTGCATGATGTGACAGCAGCATTCCTCCAGGCACCTGCCACGACCACTGCCATTTATGCTTCGGAGCTGGCCCTATGGACTGAAACCTCTGAAATCATAAGCCCCAGTAAGTCTTTCCTTATCCAAGTTGTTTTCATCGAGTAATTTGGTCAGAAAACTGACTAAACCAATACCATATAACCTATATCAGCCAGCGGGAGAGCGGAGGATGGAAGAGTAGAGCAGGGGAGACATGAGCTGGGGGAGCAGAAGGGGTCCCATGACCCCAAAGAGACCAGCTCCTCATCCCTGGAGCCTGCAAATATTACCTTCAAGGAAGAAGGGTCTTTGTGATGACGTTAACACTTCTTATGTGGGGATATTACCTTAGATTACCCAAGTATATGCCCTTAATCTGATCATACATGTCCTTCTGAGAGAGAGAGAGAGAGAGAGAGAGAGAGACAGAGACAGAGACAGAGACAGAGAGACAGAGAGAGACAGAGAGAGACTGGCTGAGACTCGATAGGACTTCAAAGAAGCCAGCCCTTAATTCTTGCTGAGAGGGCTAGAACAGACTTTTAGTGGAATTAGCTGTTAAAGTAGGACTTGGAGGACAAATGCAGAAGACATATGCAGAGGCAATGAATTACATAATGATTGAGCATGACCTTGGGATGATAAACAAGTTCACAAGGCTGGAGTGGAGGATTTTATTAATCCAACCAATATTTAAGCACCTACTACAAGTAGGATGACCATGATCCTTATTGCTTGGGACAGTCCTGGTTTATATTTGTCTTGGTATCTCATCTAGTTAGTAATACCCTCCCCCTGGAGGCTGATTTGTTTGAATGATAAATTTTATGGTCATGCTAACAATATAAGAGCTACTGTGTTATATGCTGGAAGTTAAAAAAAAGTGAGTAAGGGGAGGGCCAAGAAGGTCCCTGTCTTTAAGGGGTTCATAGTCTGATGAGGAAGGGAAGTAAAGAAGCATTTATAATGCTTCAGCAGGATGCAGCAGGGCAAGTGTTTGCCTTGGGTGGGGACACGATGCCACCATAGTGCACAGGGGTTTCAACTGAAGGGCTCTTGTCAATGCATTGAAAATCAAATTGACAGAGAGGTAGCTTCTGATAGATCTAGGATAGCAAGCTTGGTGCCATCTCTTTGTGACTGTGCTTGCAGGAACTTCTTTCTTTGTGCCTCAGCGTGGCTGAGAGCTTTGGGGGTGAGGAGGATGTGTGCAGCTGTTGTTGGTGGTGGAGGCAGGACCCAGGCCTACTGTAGAGTCTGCAGGAGCCAAAGGCCATTGCTGTAGAGGTGGCAGGACCTTACCCCTTCTCACCAGCTTGCATATGTCTCAACATACCTTTGGATATGCCTTGAGGGGGAAAATCTTTAAAAAATGTTGAAACCAACTATGTACCATGATGGCTACAAACTCTTTAGATGATTCACAGATGTTTTTGGTGATTTGAGAAGTTGGCAAGTTAGCTTTGGGCAAACTGGTGTTTTGGAAAACTGGCTTTTGGTGAACTGTGTAGGTTCAAATCATTGTGCATCAACAAAGAAAATATGGAAAATTTGAAACAAAGTGGTTAAAAGCTCAGACCATGGAATCATTTGAGCTGGGTTGGATTTCTGGCACTTTTATTTATTAACTGTATGACTTTGGCAGTCAGTTCTGCCAACTTTTCTGAGATTGTTTCCCATCTGTAAAATCAGGAGAGAAATGTACAAGGTTGTTAGAGGATTACCTTTGATAATAGATGTAAAAGCGCTTTCCTTAATTCCTGGCCCAGAACTCGTGGCAGTTGTTACTAGCATTATTATTATTTTACTAGATCAGCATTTCCAATCCCAAATTATTGGCTGGCCAATGCCCCAGGACCCTGGCCAGGGTCCTGACTGTTGCTGGGAACAGGGCTCAGGAGAAGCAGATAGAGTGCAAGACTAATCCAGCTGCTGGAAGACTTTTATTAGACAGGATCTCAGTCTCTGTTGCTGGGGATCAGGCATCTGTACCCTGGAAAATTCCTCAGGGATATCTTATGCATCCCTGGGGGCCCTGGTGTCCAGGTTGCATCCTCAGAGATTCTGGTTTAGCTGGTCTGGGGGCAGTCTGGTCACAGGGTTGTAAACATTTTGTAGGTGAATTCTGACATGCCACAGGTCTGAGAACCAGTACGCCAGAACTTTCCTAGGCGTGTCTGTCTGTGCTCTGGATCTGGAGTGGGCCTGCTCTGGGGAAGGAGAAGAACCATGCTGTCCCCTGATCAAGCATGAAAGACAGAGCCAGAAACCTGAGCTGGCAATTTAAATCCAAATCAGGCTCAGGGCTGGGGGAAGGGCAGAAGGACATGGCCAGCGCTTGAGCACAATACTCAGACCTCTCCTAGGGGGGCTTTCCTTCTCCCTGCAGAACTCTGTTAACAAGAAAATTCTCTTCCGAGAAGGTAGAAACTGTTTGCTTTCTGGGTGATGAACACAGCCTTTCCTAGCAAGCAGAGCGTCTGTGCTCGGCATGAAAAACAAGCCGAGGATGCAGCAGCCCTGGGGCCCTCCATTCTCCAGCTCGCTCTATATCCTCCCCACTCCTGATGCTTCCTGGACCCCAGCCTCATGGAGGACAGGGGGAAGAGGAGATCTAACATCTCTTGGGTCCTCTGGCACCTTGCAGCCCCAGGCTGTGCTTTACTGCCAGTTCCAAGCTTGGTCGGGAGGAAGCTGCAGCAGCCTATCCGGAGGGAGAAGCCAGCAGGCCTCCATTATTGTTATGACTATCTTTCAGAGGCAGAGTAAAAAATTCCCTTCCTTTTTTCCTGATGTTCCTCTTTCCTCCCTTTCTCCCTTTCTTCCTCTTTGCTTCCCTCCTTCTTTCCAATTCAGGGCAGGATGGGAGGGTCTCTCAGAGTGCCATGCAATGCTGCCTTTAGCTTTGCAGCCCTTGGGGGTTCAGAATCAAGGGGGCACTTAGGAGAATAAAAGCATTTCCATTGACTACTTTCTTCCCTGTGCATCTTTCCTGTCCTTTTGTAAGATGGATGGTTACAAAGGTGGTTAGAGGATGCTTCGGAGAAGGCAGGTCCACGATTTTACAGCCTGTTCAGAATCCGTCTACCACCATGCACCATGGGCTTTTTGGATGGCAGCTCAGAAGGGGGAACCTTCTGAGGGGACCTGAGCACTTCAGAGAC
This sequence comes from Graphiurus murinus, assembly GCA_004027655.1. Classification (NCBI taxonomy): domain Eukaryota; kingdom Metazoa; phylum Chordata; class Mammalia; order Rodentia; family Gliridae; genus Graphiurus; species Graphiurus murinus. The sequence continues at coordinate 23,161 of PVLC010001309.1, read as the reverse complement.
TAGTAGCATGACAGATGGGGTTGTGTAGGACAAGAGAGAACCAAAGGAAGGAGGCAGATCTTAGGTAGGAGCCTAGGAAAGCTGTTATCCAACACCTCTTTTTATTTTTTCTTCAAAACAACTTTTCATGGTGAATTGGCACCTGACCCTCTTTTCTACGAGAGAAAACTGAGGCACCAAACTCGTGAGTAAAGCTCAAGATGCATCTTAGTTTGTCCTTGTTGAAGATTGGAAATCTCATTCCATAGCTCACAGATTGCTACTTCCCTCTGGGCTACTGTGGCTGAAATGGCACTGAGTTGGGGATGCAGCCCCAGCAGAGCGATAAACCAGTTGTCCTAGGGCTGCCCATGCGCATTCATGCCCTCTGCTGTGGAGCATGTTCCTACCCTTGCTATTTGTTTGCCTTCTTTTATTTTCTTAACACTTTTTCCCCTCTTTGGTACTGAGGCATTCTACCTCCAAGCTATACTCCCAAACCCTTTTAATTTTTATTTTGAAACAGGGTCCACTAAGTTACTGAAGGTCTCCCTAAGTTGCTGAGGCTGGCCTGGATCCTGCGATCCTCCTGTGTCAGCCTTCCAAGTACTGGAATTACAGGCATGCACTACCATGCCTGGCTTATTTGTTTGCCTTCTTGTTTTAAACCCCAGAGAATGAATTCAAAGAAATAGCCAACATCAGGCAGCAGAAACTTCAGAGAGGGGATTTAAAAAAAAAACAAAACAAAACTTGTAGATACTGGAGAGAACAGTGTCATCTTTATAGTCAGACTCTTCACAACAAAGAAAACAAAGAACAAAGGATTTTTTCTCTTGTGTTTTATGTGCTTATTCTTTGCCATGCTTTCTCTCCTTCAGGGCTGCTGCTTGCTGGCCATGCCTCCTCCTGACGTTCCTGTTGGGTACTGCCAGCTTTGGAACAGGTGTAGTGCTGGCATGACCCACAGGAGAGAGAGTTTTAGCCGGTGGGAAGGACTCATCCCACCCACCCACCTGTTCATTAATTCATTCATTGCTGCAACGCTTATTAAGTACCTTCTGCACACTAGGCAAGGCAGAGGCGTGAGGTGTGGCTCCCAATTATGGTGGCTGGGGGCGGGGGAACCTCAGCTCCTTCTCCCCCTAGGATGGCCAGGAAAAGCCCCATGTAGCACACTGAGAAGCAGCAACAGGAAGGAGTTTCTTCCCAGTAGTTACATTGCAGCCCACATCACATGGCTAATGGGAAGATAGTGCATCCTGGAGGCAGTGGTTCATCCAAAGAAATCAGAGGTCTAGGGAACAGGGCTGTCAGGCTAGAGGTGTGCTCTGCCCTTGCTGTGGCCCCAGGGCTGGGTCTGAAGGTGAGTGGATGCACCACGTGCACCGCTGGACTCATGACATTGGACATTTTTTCCCCTCTCTTCTCCCTTCCCAGGAGCTGGGATATAGATGTGACAATGACCCAGCCTCCACCACCCATGGATGCCTGACAGTGGGGAGGGAAAAGCCACAGGGTGGGAGCCTGGGTCCCCAAAAATAAGCATTGAGCTGAGCCAATGTAGATTGCTCATGTCTCCTGTGTTTGACAAATGCACTTATCTTACTTAAGCCACTGTCCTGTTGGGCCACTTGGTTACAGCAATTGAGTCTTTATCCTTCTAGTACAAAATTAGGAAGGAATAGCCTTTTCTTTTCTTTCTTTTTTTTTTTTTCCTGAGTGTAGAACCAATTAAGTGAGGGATGCTGGATCAGTTTAGGATCAAAATACTGCATTTGTTACTGATAAAGCCAGGCTGAAGAATGGGGCTTGAGAACTGTGGCCCAAGGGGCTTGTGAATACTCCACTTCTAACTCAGGCTGGCGTATCTGGTCCCTGGCACATACCTGGTCCTTTTCTTTTCTGTCTCCAACTCACCAGTCAGATGGATCATCCCTCCTCTTCTGCACAGAGTAGAAGACACAGGTGAGGAGAGGCGAGGAGGGCCACTGCACTTCGGGCCCTTCCTGGGACGTGAAGAATGAGTCCCCTCTCCTGTGGCAAGTGCCTGGCCAGGGGGCGCCGGCAGTTTTGCTGCAGGAGCCCGGACTGAGTGAGAAGTGAGTCAGTGTCCTCTAATCCCAGTGCATCCAGGTTACCCGCTGGGCTCCAAGCCTGGCATCCGGAGCTGGGGCTGGCAGTGGAGACCCTGCTAGCAGCAAGTCACAAACTTCCGTCCCAGAGACATAGGCAGCGTGGACATTTGTCTTATGCATTCCAAACTATAGAAACAGGGTGGGCTTCCAGGCTGGCTGTGGATCCACCATCTTGTGCCCAACATCATCTGACCCTGGAGGATCCAGAATCTGTCCTCCTGCTGAGGCTCCATCTGGGGAGCAAGGAAGCTTCCCCCACAATTGCCCTCAACCCCCTTCTTCCTGTTAATTTGTTTGTGAGAAACGAGCCTCCTTCTCTCATTACCTGTCCTGCACCAGGGGATGGAACTGCTTTTGACCACTCAGCCCCCTCCTGGGGCTGAGGTTCAAGCTGTTCCTGTAGACCATGGCCGAGTGGGAGGACTGGTGCCTGGCGCCAGGGCATTGCTAGGAAGTGGGCATGTCCCTGGCCTCCCGCGGCGCTAGGGTCCTCTGTTGCTCCCTCCCTTCAGGACAGTCCTCTCAAATGGAGGTTTAGAAACAGACCTCAGAGACAGGTCACTAAGTGATTTCGTAACAATCCCTCCCTACTTCTCCACTTTCGATTGCTTGTCTGTGAAGGCCGGTTGGCACTTGTGGGGCAGGCACGAAGGCATCTGGGTTGTGCGGATCAGCGTGTCTCCACATCTTCACCTCAGCAACCAGAGTAACCAAGTCAAAAGATGTCAGGTCTCTGCTCAAAGCCTCCAGGGCAGGGTTGCCAGATTTAGCAAATAAAAACACAGGATACCCAATTAAATTCAAATTTCAGATAAATGACAATTTTTTTTGTATGAGAATGCTTTGTGCAATATTTGGGATATACTTATAGTAGAAAAGTGAGCCATCTGAAGTTCAGATCTACATGGTATCCTGTATTTCACTGGTGTTGTGGTGCTAGATCAGTGATTTCTGGTCTTGCTCAGTTAAAGGCACAGTCTGCAGGGCTCTGGGAGATCTGGCTCGCAGTATCATTCTGACCTCAGCATCCATCACTGACTTGCTTCCTCCTCCTCCTCAGTCCACTGACCTCCTTACTGCTCCTAGAACACACCAAGAACATTCCTGCCCCAGGGCCATAGCACTTGCTGTTGGAACTGCCTGGAACACTCTTCCCACTCTGCTCTGAGAGCCTTATGTGTCTGTCTGTCATTCCTGCAGGCCTCAGTTCAAATGACATCTTTTTAGTGAGGCCTTCCCCGATGATTCTGTCTAAAATTGTCATTCTCCACACGTCGTCATCCTCTAATCTCCTCTCCTGTATTTTTTTTTCTTTCTCTAGAGCACTTATTAGCTGACAGACACTGTTTAGTTGCTTATTTGCTCGTCATCGATCTTTCTCCTCAACCCTAACTGGAATGCAGGTTCCAGAGTTTGATCTGCTTAATTTAGTGCTGTAATCCCAATGCCCGGGATAGACCTGCCAGACTAGGTCATCACTAAAGAGCTGATGAATGGGCAAGTAAATCAATGGGCAAAGAAATATATGCTACAACTCAAGGGAGTGATAAGTGCTACAGAGAAAAATTAAGCAAAGTAAAAGCTTAGAGAGCACTGGTAGGGGTGGGGCTGTCTGTGGGCTGACCTCTCTCAGAAGTAGAATTTTAGCAAAGACTTGAATAAAAGTTTTTTTTTCTTTCTTTCTTTCTTTTTCTTTTTTTGGTACTAGAGATTGAACCCAGGGGCATTCTACCTCTGAGCTACGTTCCTAGACCTTCTTATTTTTTATTTTGAAAAAGGGTCATGCTAGGTTACTGAGCTGGCCTCAAACCTGCAATCCTCCTGTCTCAGCTTCCCAAGTACTGGGATTACAGGTGTGTACCACCACACCTGGCTTGAATCAAGTTTTGATGCAGGCCCTCACCTCCAACCTCCCTTATGTTCTTCCTTCTACCTGAAACCACCCTCTTCCTGACTTCCTCTGGTAGAAGTCCCACCTCAAATGCATCAATAGCTTGGTCCTTGGACCTTGCCTTAGGAGCACATAAATTAAACCAGACCTTCCCCTTCATTCTGGCATACACAATTGGCCAACAGCAACAAGTACATCAGTGGGAGCGATGAAAGGGGTTTGTTTTTATGTGTTAAATGCTGTTGCAGCTGCTGTTTGAATCATATTGGCATTTTAGCACTTTCCAGGTGCTGGGCCTTCCTCCTGGGCCAGCGAGAGGAGCACCAAAGCAGAACCCTGGAGTTTCTCTGAGGGGGCGACTTCCTCTGAAACCGCTCTGGGTCCACACTCTGTGCTGGGGGCCGCAGTCAAGAGTCTGACCCAGGAGTGAAAATCAAAGTTCTGTTCTGTGAGGGTCACATCCTGGGAGCCTAAGGATTTCTTATCTTACACATTTAAAATCAACAAAATCCCTCTCTCAATAAGGACCATCTGGAAGATAGTGTTTTGAAGCTTAAAAAAAAATTCTAATGCTTTAATCTTCTTAGTGTCTTCAAACATCAGGTCTTCTTTTTCAAACTCAGCTGGGGGATGAAGTTCTTTATCTACATCTGTGTTGCTGCTGAGAAACTGTGTCCCCAGCTTCACAGAAGCCGCAGTGCCTTACCTCGCTTGAGGGATTTGAGAGGAGCCACTGTTAAACTCTGCAGAACCCTCCAGAAGATGACAGGATTAGCAGCTCTGTTGGGAGGGGCCATCTATCTCTCGGTAAACTTCACTTTTGTCTTCTTGGTCTCCTCAGAATTTGTCAGATATAGTTTGCATATTTAAATAAAGAGGTCATGTGAAAAACTTTTCTTGTAGCTTCCAAATATTACAGAAACTGAAACTGAACAGCTTTGCTCTGAATGATACACCAATAACACAAATTTTATTTTCATTTCATTTTGTCTTTGGCTGTCCTGGGAATTTATATTGGCCATTTAATTTTACTGTTATGGTCTTATAAGGACATTATCTCTGTGTATCAAAATGTTTGTTTTTTTTTTAAATTGCAAATTGTATTGAAGCTTTTGAGTCTAAACTTCTAAAAGCAAAATATTCTTATCATTTTATTTTTCCATCTGAATTTTGAAAGCTATGCGTTTTTCAGATTGGTATCTAAAAACCCGCAGGCAAATCAGAAATGCAGGAATTTTCCTCCAATTCATTATATAACTCTTGGGAAGTCACTTTTCAAAAAGTTACAAAATAGCTTTTAGCAAGTATTGAGTGTATGTTTTCATTTGGAATTTAGTTTAACATTCATGTGACCAATGACCAAATGTTAGCCAAGGTTCACAATGCAGGTAGAATAAATTTACTTGATTTCTGTTTATATGTAAATTATTAAGATAATTAGCTCATGATTTCCTTTTGTTCAGAGTCATGAACGCATTGTAAGAGTAGCTGATGAGACCAAGTTTAAAACCTATAAAGAACCACTTGTGAAAAATCAAATGACTTTCATTTATTAAAGGTCAGTATTGGAGGTAGACATAATAATAACTGCCATTTATTAAATGTTTATTCCATGCCAGGCATAATGTTGCATGCTTTACACGAATTATCTCAAATTTTCCCCACAATAGTCCTGTGAGTGGGTTTCATTATTACCCCCAATTTACAGATGAGGGAACTGAGACCCAGAGCAAGTGTCTACCTAAGGTCAACAGACTCGACTAGGGGCGGGGCTAGAATTGGGACACCAGAGCTTGGGAACTTAACCACTGTTCTATAGCACTGACAGCTTTGCAAATAGAAGTGTAAGCAGAAATATGTCATAATCTAAACCAACATAAAGAGTTTTTCTGGCAAGAATTATAATCATACTGCCGCTAAAAAGGATGGTACACTCTATCCTCTCTCTAGGACTTGAAATCTCACTTCCAGCTTTACCAAAGTTCATTACTCAGCTATTCTAGTGAATAGTCAACACTTTGCCATCTTGTTACAACATAAATGACATTTGCAATTCAAGTTATGCATAATGATAACAGAAAAACACTACTATCAGGGCAGAGAGGCACCACTCTATGAAAAATTAATTGATGATGTCTAAGGTCACAGCTCTGCAAAGCATGATCAGAGCTAAGTTTACAAGAGAACTAATACAGAGAAAAAATACATGCAGGAGATGTAGGAGATCAGATTTGTGAATAAGCAGAGCACGAGAAAAAAATAGCAGGATACGCAAGTGGTTACATGGCCACCTGGGTAATTCCTGCATCTTCATATCATAGATGCTTAATAAAGACTCCTTGAGTATGTGGATGAAAAAACTAAGACAAAAACAAACTTTTCTAATCTCACAGGAGGCTCAGTACTTCATTTGGTAGAAACACTCTTGTCACAGAATTAGCAATTGTTAAGAAGAAAGCAAAAGTGACTTCTAGGAATGTTAAGAATGACTGTAGACCCTTGGTTTTAGAATAAAGCAGGGTTGAGGGGAAATCTGTAAAAGAAGAGAAACAGTGTTACTGCCATAATTCTTGTGTCTGATTAAATAGACTTTACTCTTTTAAAGTAAAAGTAGATGATTTTGAGGGCAAGAGAAGCCCAAATGGGTTGACAAAGTTTCACAGTTTGCGTGGTCTGTTATGGATTTGAATATAGATGAAAGAACCTAATAAGAGATAAGTGGACTGGAACATCCCTAAAGGGCAAGATTAATGTTATAAAATAAAAATCAATAGGTTAATTAGACATGTCATTCTCAAAAGCCCTTCTTTAGAATATCCAGTATCCCACCAATAAATGAAACGATTACAATATTTTTTCCAATGTGCAGAAAATTAAGTTGAAGAATATAAACTCCTCAAAACTCATCTCCCCTCCATCTGTAATCCTAGTACTTGGGAGGCTGAGACAGGAGGATCACAGGTTCACTGACAGCCTCAGGAAGTAGTGAGACTCTCATCAACCTAGCAAGACCTTGTTTCAAAATAAAAATAAAATGGGGCTGGGGATGTAGCTTGGAGGTAGAATGCCCCTGGATTCAATCTACAGTACCACAAAAATGAAATAAAAGAAAGAAAGAAAGAAACAAACAAAAAACTGACTAAGTTTTTTTTTTTTTTTTTTTTTTTTTTGTACTGGGGATGGAACCTAGGGGCATTCTACCTCCGAGCTACACCCCAGTCCTATTTTTTATTCTTTATTTTGAAACAGGGTCTCCCTAAGTTGTGGAAGGCCTCACTAAGCAGCTGAGGCTGGCCGAGAACCCGGATCCTCCAGTCTCAGCCTCCCAAATGCTGGGATTACAAGGATGCGCCACCACGCCCGGCAGGAATGAAATATTATTGGAAATTTTCTTAGGAAAGGACAGTCATTACTAACTGACCAGTTTGATTTGTATGGACACATGTTTATTCTTTTGGGGATTTTATATTGCATACTAATGTTTCTTGGATGATGTGATGGAAGGTCTGTTTTACTTACTATTGCATATCACATTAACATACGAAGCTTTTGCTGTAAACTAACCCCTCTCAAAATGTAGAGACTCAAAAAAAGTAAACACTGGTTATTTCTCATGATTCCATGTTCTTCCGGTCCAGGCTGCCTCCGCTGACCTCTGCTGAGCTTACTCATGCATCTGTGTTCAATGGGAACTGCAAGGGCATGGGTACAAGGAGGGGGTGTGTGTGGCCATGTTTTAAATATTTGCAAAATGAGCCAGCCAGCCTGCACACAAAGAACTAAGGCAACTTAACAGGCAGACTACAGACTGCCCAACCTGTGAATGAGGCCAGGAGATCACCCAGCTGCCCAGCCTGAAGCAGAATACTGGCAAGGAACAAATGGTTGGGGGTGTAGGCCATTACATTTTGTATGGTTTACTCTGCCAGTATGGTAGGCTACAATGTAACTTTGCTACCTCAAGTTGTGTTTTCTGCTTAGTAGCCTCTGAGGAAGATTTGCAGGCAGGCAATGTACCAAGGAATACTCTTGAGACTCTCTGTGAGGGTGTGGGGAAAACAGGATGGGGCAGAAGGAAAAACTGAACTTCAGTGCAGTTACAAGAATGGCCTTAGTCCATCTCATGGGGGCTTTAAATATAGAAGGAAGCTCAGAAGTGTCATTCATGAAGGCCATGGGAGGCACTGGATTGGAGTGGCCCATGGGGTGAGGGTGTAACTTGGGGTTAGGAGGTCCCTTTGGCAAAGGGCAGTTCCTCAGGAGGGACTTGGCTATGCACATAAGCAGCACCATAAGAAATACCTCCGGAGGACAGGGAAGGAGTACTGTGATCAGTACAATCCAGCGTCCACTCTAGCAATGCCTCCTATCCAAAGGCGGAGTTTCTGTGAGCTGGCTTGTGACTTACCTTAACCAATAGAACGTGGTGGAAGTGACATTGTGGAGGCGAGGCCTCAAGTTGCCCTGGAACTTCTGCTTTCTCTTTCTTGAAGTCCCAAGTCCTGATCCCTGATTCCATGTTGGAAAGAAGCCTGGACTTGCCTCCTATAGGATGAGGGACCTTGTGGGGTCCGTGGCCAGCACCAATCACCAGACACGTGTGGGAGACTATCCTAAACTTTTGCAGTTTTGCTAGAAGCCCAGGAAGTCCTGACAGAGACCAAAAGAACAACTGACCAGCTGAATGCTGACCTAATTGATAATCCACAGATCTTGAAAAAATAAAATTACTAACTTTCAAAACAGTTGGTTCGTTATGTAGCAAAAGAAAACTGACACATCAGAAAAGACTAACAAAAAGGTGCTGTCGAAACAAAAATTCAAAACATACTCCATTAGCATTGGAGCTGGAAAGTGGGTGAGTGTGAAAAAATCATAAGAAAAACATTGGTGAAGACTGGAAAGATGATTAGATGATTAAAAACATGGGTTTTGGAGGCTGTTTTTGTAGGCTAGAAAGATGGCAGTGCATGTTACATGGTAGCAAAACAATTGGCAAAAAGTGTGAATATTGCATGTGGTAACTTGGAAGATAGAAAATATATCTAATGAAATTCTATTTCTAGCTAAGCAGATTTTTCAGACAAAATGCTGGAAGAGTCAAGGTGCTCCTAGATGTACATACTAAGCCATTGTAAGAGAGAGATGAGCCCAAGAAGGAATTCTACTTTGGAAGCAGAATTTAGAGGGAATTAGAGATCCTAGGACCTGCTGGGCTAGAAAATCAAACTTCTTTTCATCCTCAGATTGTAGCCAGTAAAAGATTCTCAATGTGAAAGAAGTCCTGGTGCCAAAGGTCAAATCAACAGTGTATCTTTAAGATTCTTGGTTTACCCTTCTGTAAGATTTGATGATGCCTAGTGGACCATCTCATCTAGGCCAAAGTGCTTCTAAGAATCTTAAGGCATTAAGCTATAGTAACCTAACATGCTGCTCAAGTAAGAAGAATCCCATGCAGAAAATAAATGTGGGTGTAGCTTTTGTCAAGGGGAGAGGGCTATAATCTCCCTTTGACTAAATCCCACAAATATTTTAAGAGAATAGATCACAGGTTTGTTCTAAAAAAGAATGAAATCGTGAAATTGCTCAAAATGCAAAGACGTTCCTGTCTCCCAGATTTCTGTGTGTTGAAAGCAGGTGTCAAGAACTTGAAAGGTCTGATATTTTATTCTACTTACAAGCTAACAAGTTAGCCTTCCATAATCCCATGGGTTCTATAGAAAGACATGAACCTTCTAGGTCAGAGACAATAAACAGTTTGTTACTCATGACATAGCAAACAGCATGAGTGTGTATATATTTGTATGAGTTCCACGATACTCAATTACCATAGGAATAGAGCGAGATGATACCTGGAAACTCAATGGACTGCATTATAGGAGAGGAATCTGAAGATAAGAGCCCTGAACTGTGTAGTAGGCGGTAAGGGTGCTTGCCCATTGCTCCATGGGAATGTAGTATTCCATCTTCCACGGATATCAGCAAACCTGCTCATTGCTCCAGAGGGAGGTACTGCCTCTACATTCCAAGGCTGTTCACCATATAACATCTTTGGGGAAAAAATTAGTCCAGAACAAAAGCAGTCAGCATGTCCACTTTTAAGATGTGCAGAAATGCAAGACTCATGGAGAATTTTCTGCCCAAAGCAGGCAACTGCAAACATGAGACATTCTAATGGACAATAAGTATGTCTCAGAAGATTCTCTCAGAAACCAAGAGTCCAGAGGGTGAAGCCATATGCTTTGAAGGACAATGGACCCCCCCCCCTCAGGGAGACCTAGAGAACGTGTCTCTAGGGCAACTACTTCCAGGGAGCAAAACTGGGACCTCATCCAGAAACCAGTCTCTGCCTCAGGTCAGGGCTTCCTGGCAGCACATGTTCGAGTATACTTCATGGTCGCTGTGGGCTAGTGACTAGTGGGTGTCTTCCATTCTTTCTCTTTAGGAATGGGGGGACCTAGGCAGTTATCCTGTTCTTGGCTTATTATTGTGTATTGGGTGTGTGGAGGCAGATAACTTATCTTTTAAGCTCATCAGACTCTGAGTCAAGAGGAGATACATGTGGACCTGATTTAGAACATGAGATTCTGGACTTCAAGCTTAGTGCCATCATTGGGTAGGATTTTCATTTTTAGGATGGGAGTGGGAGTCCTTTCATGTGGGAAGAATGTGAATAATTTGTGGCTGGAAGGGACTGTTGCAAGAATAGCCACATGGTCTTCCTTCCTTGCATCCACCCTCTTGCAATAGGACTTTTTAGATCTTCTTGTCAGAGGTGAAGTCTGTTTCTCTACCCTCTTAATCTAGGCTGCCCATGTAATTTGTTCTGACTAATAGAGGATTAGCAAATACAATGTAGGTAGAGGTGTAATGGGGCTTGTTGTACCTGACTTCCCAAGACAGCCAGGTAAGCAATACTGAGCTACCTTGGGAGAATGAGTGGCTGCATGAATAAGAACTCAGACATCTCAATCAATGTCTACCAACGCTAAACACATGAGTGAGGTCATCCTGGACTAACCAGTCACCAATCTCCTTGCCCTCTCATAGACATATGATCATACCCAGAGGTCTTTCCAACCAGCTCAGTCAGACCTGCCCTGCCTTCACACAGAATTGTGAGAAGCAATTTATAGTTATTCGAAGCCACTTAGCTTAGAGGTGTTTAGCATGCATCAGAAGTGAACTGATACACCGTTGCTCCCTCAGACCTGGCACATAGTAGACAATCAATAAATATTTGTTGAATGAATATTTATGGTGCTATAATGAATATAAAAATACCATAAGTACTTATAAGAGGTCTGCCACCTGATTGAGTTTGCAAATCACTGGATTAGTTTATGTGCTTGGAAAACTACCAGGTGTGAAGATAGAATTTCAAAAAAGACATAATCACAGAGTCAATTATGGAAAAGGAAGAGTGGGAAGAACCCAGCTCCATCTCTGTTGGATGTTTCTTTGGCTGATTGGAGAAAAGGCAATAAGATTAGGTTAGCAAAATAGGTTACAGGTTGAGTATAGGAAATGATTGGGACCAAAAGTGTTTCAGATTTCAGATCTATACATAATGAGATATTTTGGAATTGGGATGCAAGAGGTATTATTAATTTGGAGTTATAAATAGACATGGTGTGGGCATGCTAGTTATGGAAGAAATTCATTCATGTTTCATATGCACCTTGTACACATAGCCCGAAAGTAATTTTATAGTATATTTTTAGTGTACCTGTATTTTGACTGTGACACATCACATGAGGACACAGATGGAATTTTCCACTTGGAAACTCATGTTGGTGCTCAAAAAGTTTGTTTTTTTTTTTTTTTGACTTCAGATTTTCAGGCTAGGAACACTCAACCTGCATGTTCCAACTTGACTTTTTAAAACAAAACAAAACAAAAAGTTTAACTTGTTTTTCCATTCTTTCTATATAAAATAAAAAGAACAAAGCAAAGAAGAGTGATGCTTACAAAACTGAATATATAATATTACATAAACTTAATGGGATCCATTAGAAAAAGTAGGGACAATTTTTAGTTTAGTTTTTGTTATCAAAACAACAAATCAGAACTGAGCATATAGCTGCATGCAAGCCATGCTTTTGAACTAACATAGCTAAATAGACAGTAGAATGCAGTCTAAAGTGGGCACAAATTCCGGAGTGAATGAAATGCGCCAGGACAGAGCACTAGCCCTGCTTTTGTCCTGGCAGGAGTCAGTGACAAAGAGAGAAAAGATGGTGCACTGGGAATGTGACGTGTCTGTGTCAAATTCTGAAACCAATGTTTGTTCATGTGTTGTATTTTCAGCACATTAAAGATAGAAAGTCATTGCAAAAAATTTTTAAAAACTCTTCTACTGACATCTTTGCTTCTTCCACCCTCTGTCAGGACTGGCGTGGAATCCCGTAGTCCGCCTCCGGGCTCTTGATGTCCCTTTACACTACTCCTGATAATTGTACCTCTGGAGATGTTAATGCCAGGATAACACACCCTTGTTCTTTAAACTGGCAATTAAAAACTCAAACAGAGAAAACAAGGGGTTCCCCATGTAGGTGAGGGTATATCACAACCTCTCTGATTGCTACCTCACAACCCTGCTGACCATTTGTGTCCCTGATCAGTGTCCCCAGTAGAAGCAGGAGAAGCCACATTCTTACACAGAGCTAAGATTGTCTCCATAACATCTATTCAATTTCAGTCCATTATGACAAAGATTTTTCTATTCTTACCATGTGTGCTGAACAGGAAGTTGCCCTTCCCCTTTTAGAGAGTTGGTTTTACGTACTACCAACTTCAAGTCTTGATCTGTGTCAGCTGCCATCTGCTTTTCCTATGGAATGTTGAGACTTCAAGAGCAAAGAATGTATTGTATGACTATGTCATAAGCCCACTTTGGGGATGCTACCTCTGGAACACATGTGTTTTGCATCTGGAGACTGACAATTAAACCCAAAGGGGAGAGAGAAGGCTTTCTGGAGATGGGTGGTCTCTTCCGGGAGAACTGAAAGATTTGAGAATGTCCCCAGATGGAGGGAATGGGGGTCATACAAAGTTCAGAGAACAGAATGACTGCCTTAGATAGCAGCAAATAAATCAGTGTGACTGTAGTTAAAGGGAGGAAAGATAAGCAGGTGGCTCGGTGTGGAGAGATGACGATGCAGAGGCATGTGGAATTGAGACATGGGTTTTGTGCATCTTCCTAAGAGGGGGATGAAGGTAGAGTTTCCCCCTAGAAGTTATGGATAACTTTGGAAAGACTCTAAGTGTAGGAGCAGTTTGGTTTCAGAAAGACCCCTTTGGTTGCAGCATGAAGAACAACTTGAGTGTGGGTAAGCACACTTCGGAGGGACGGTGTGGGACGAGAAGAATCAGGCAAAAGGCGGGGGTGTGTGTGCGAGGAGAATAGTCAAAACCATGAAAACCAAAACCTATGTCCATTTCCAGCCCTGAAAGGAAAAAAAGAGAGAAGACTTTGGATTCAAGATATGAGACATGCAGAGTGTGTGCAGAGATATGAGAGGCTGGGTGTCTGATGAGACATGGAGGGGGGGGAGAAGACAGGGTCAAGCTGATGTGGGAATGTCCACCTTGTACAACAGAGCATGCAGTTCACTGCAATCAAGAAGAACAAAGGAGGAAGAGGTTCTGGGAGGAAGATGTATTTTGTTCTGCTTGTATTAGATTTGAGGCATCTGTGGGATGTCTGAGTAGCAGAGGGATGTATAGATGTGCTTGGTGTTGGGGGACTGGAGTTGGAGTCTTTGGAATTAAAACCATAGGCAGTAATGAGATCAAATGGGGTAAATGTGACATTCATTTACCACATGGATAAAAGATCTCCCTGTACATTAGTGATGCAAGGCTAGAAAACGCAATGAGAACTCAGATTCTGTTAAAATAGTAACAGGACATTAAAGCTTTATCTATTAATGTAATTCAAGACAAAGAGATTCATTTAAAGGATCTATAACACTTTAATGAGGACAATAAAGACAGACTCAAGTAAGCAGGGAGCTAGCTATACCATACTATTTATTTGAGAAACTAAAAATAGTGCAGATGAAAGTTCTCCCTCAGTTAATATATGAATTTAATGCAATGCCTATTAAAGTCACAGCAAGATACTTTATGGAAACTTAGAAAATAATGGGAAAATTCCTTTCTGAAACAAGCAGTGGGCAAGGATGCATACATAGGTCAATCTACAGATTGGTATTTATGTGATAGATTATACAAAGTGCTTTCACCACATCATCTCATCTAATTCCCACAATGACTCTTGTAATGAGTCATGGCTAATTATCTCCATTTTAGTGTGACCATAAGTCCCACTATACCTGGGGCAGTCTTATTTTATGCTATTGTCTCAGTGCTCCCTTTTCATTTCATATTTCTCTCGAATGTTTTCATTTTCAGAGAGAGTATTAATAGTTGCATTAAGACGACCTGGGATGATCTCCATTGGTATGATCTCCATAGGGCACTTCCAGCCTCTGTCATGGTCTTGTCCACTAGTGAGTAAAGTGATGTGTAGTGAGCAGAGTTTTGTTTAAGGTGTCAAGTCTGGAAGATGACCAGTGATAACCCTCCCCCTCACCTTACCTGGTACAGAGTAACTAACGCCTCCTTACCTGCAACAGGCAGGAGGACATCCTCTTAAATAAGACAGCCTCCACCCAGACTCTATAAGGAGCTACTTGTTTCCAGTATCCAGGGATGGTGGGAGCAGTATTTGATGCTTCTACCACCTCCTACTGGTGACTTGCTGTACCAACTGACTGTGCCCATGAACCTTTTGCCGGAAGCCACCAGGCTGCCAGTTCCTGGGATCCATAGGGAAATTGTAGGTTTTGTATAATAAGTGAAACATGTCCAAAATTTGGAGAAATAGTCCTTCAGTAGAGCTTACAAAGTATTCTGAATTGTTTGTACAATGGTTTATCATTTGGTATGTGGAGTAAATATACATTAGTTAGTTATTTTTTATCTTTTTATTGTGGAAAATATATGCAACATAAATTTACCATATAACCCAGTTTTATCCATCTTCAGAATTTTTTTATCTTCCCGAAATGAAACTCTGTATCCATTAAACACTAACTCCCAACCTTGTTTTCCCTAGCCCTTAGCAATTACCATTCTACTTTATTTCTATGAATTTGACTGTTCCAGGTAATTCATATAAGTGACAACATAGAATATTTGTCATTTTTTCTCTGGTTTATTTCACTTAGCATTATATTTCTAAGGTTCATCCATGCTATAGCATGTGTCAGAATTCTCTTCCCTTTTAAAACTGAATAATATTCCATTGTATGGAATTATCCAATTTATTTAATTTCTTGGGGTTGCTTGTTAATTTTGGAATGCATTCTCATTTGCTGGCAATGAGACAAAAACACAAAAGTTCATCTTTCATGAAATACTGAAGATTGAGTTTTTATTTTTCTGGAAAACTGGCAATGAATGTATAACTTGCACAAATATTTACTGAAGATTATCTCGGTGGAAGGGGTGGTATATGCCTGTAATCTCAGCACTTGGGAGACTGAGCCAGGAGGATTGCAGGTTTGAGGCCAGCCTCAGCAACTTAGAGAGACCCTGTTTAAAAACAAACAAACAAACACCGAAAAATAGTTCAGAGGTAGAATGCCTCTGGGTTCAATCCACAGAAATAAATAAATAAATAAATAAATAAATAAATAAATAAATAAATAAATAAATTAAAAAAACTATATCCACCAAAGGAGACTGTAGTACTATCCTTGACCACATGAAAACTGAAAGAAATCTCTGGAAAAAGCATCAGTATTTATTTCAGAAATTAGTGTTTTTAAGACTATTCCTGAAAACAGTGATCTAACACATGTAGCTGCAGAAAGTGCATTACAAATCACTCTGGAAATCATGACTTTTCAGCTAGATCAAATTACTCTGCTGAATTAATTTCATTTACTTTTGATTGCTTGTTTTCTATATATGTCTGAAAAAATAATATACAAGCTCAATGGCAGGTTTTTCTTACAAAAGATGGCTTAATTACTACGTCTTCTCCAACAAGTTTTTTTTTTTAATTATGATATTGACACTCACCCATCAAAGATAAGATTTTATGTTTCCTGCTATTCAGTCTCCCTTTCACCACTCACTTTTAGACCTAGCCATCAGATTATGAAGAGGGCCAGGGCCAGGTATGGATCATGAAGAGCGGCTATGGGGAGGTGCTCTGGCAAACAGTTCCTGCCAAGGTCTCAGCTGGCAGCCAGCATCATGCGAGTGAACAAGTCTTTAGATTATCACAGTTTCCAGCCTTCCAACTACCCTACCTGAGTCTCAGTGGCTACCCTTCGAAAACCCACTGAGATTGAAGATTTACAAGCAGCATTAAGTATTGTCATTATTTTAAGCCTCCAAATTTTGGAGTAATTTATCACTGAGCCATGGGAACTAGAACAAAGTGTTAACATATTGGCTTTATTGTAGAAAAAGAACTTCAGAAACTGTTAAATGACCCTCATTTTGTATCAGCGTCATCAAACGGGAATATGAGGTGTCTAGTGAAATACTTAGGTGACCCCTGAACACGATTCACCTCCAATCTTCACACCCATGACAGTAAGTAGCATCTTGTCTTGGTTCTGCATTCTTAGAGCTGAATCTTCCCCTTGTGCACCTGGCGTCAGTACCTGTGCTTTGATGGTCCTCTAGAAGTGAGGTCCTGCTTTAGTTATCAGCACCTACATTTTCTTTCTTTTTTTTTTTTTTTTGCAGTACCGGGGATTGAACTCAGGGGCATTCTACCTCCGAGCTATACCCCCAGCCCTGTTTTTTATGCTTTATTTTGAAACCGAGTCTCACTAAGTTGCGGAGTGCCTCACTAGGTAGCTGAGGCTGGCCGCGAACCCGGATCCTCCGGTCTCAGCCTCCCGAATGCTGGGATTACAAGCGTGCGCCACCACGCCCGGCCAGCACCTACATTTTCAATAATCTAAGCAGTTACCATTTAGTAGGTACCTACTGTTTCCTTCATAGGGCGCCACCTATTTTATGTATATTAAATCTACTCCTTACAATAACTCTGCAACAGCAGATATCTTTAGCCCTGAATAGGGAAATAAGGCTTAGAGATGTTAGTAACTTGCTCAAGGTTGCATAAGCAGGAGGAAGCTGTGCTTCCCGAAGCTACAGCCTTTCCACAGAGTCACGCTGGAATCCTGCTTTGAGCCCAGCTGCTTGGCTGCTTCTGCTGACCTGGTCATAGACGATCTTGCTGCTGACACCTTCCTGCTTATGCTTCTGAACGTTGCCTGTGCCAAGGCTCTCTACTGACCACCCTTTCTATCTACCACTCATCTTGACATCCCTTGCTGCTCCTTTCTTCCTCAGCTATCTGCTTGTCTGGGTCCTGTAGGTTCCATCCTTGTCTTTAGTTACACTGGGGTCAACCCAGCATCAGGACAAGAAGTCCTAACTTTGGAAGGGAGTGAACCTGAGCCCTACCACACAGTAATCCAATAGACTGGAAAGTTAAGTGAGTAACACCAGCAGCCTTACCACAGACCTCTGCAAAAATCTGAAAGCATGTGACACTATTTTTCCTACATGGAGGTCAAATAAAATTCTCCATACCAAAGAGGAAAATAAGGAAATGAAATGAATGCATCTGAATATGGAAATGTTAAAAACAAGAAGGGTGAGAGAATACAAAATGGAAAGCATTAGACTTGAGTTCTCATTAGAAATAAAAGAGGCCAAAAGGCAGTGGAGTGATATATTCAAGGTGTTGAAAGAAGAAGAAAAAACAAAAAAACCCAACAACCTGTCAATCACAGATTCTATATCCAACAAAAGTATCCTTCAAAAATAAATGTGAAATAAAAACACTCCCAGATGAACTAAAAAATGAGAGAATATTTCATTTCTCATTGCTGGAATTTCTTCATTGCTGGAAAAATCAATTGAGGGATTAATGGAACACTAAAACATGTTTAATTAATACAAAAGTAGGCAAAAAGAAAAAAAATGAAGGAACTTAGAAAGCTAGTTAAATGAGATAAAAGTCCCCAAGATGGTAAGTCAACTCTAGAGGAAAAAAGGAAGAATTAAAAAAGGAAGAATATATAAAAAAGAGTAACTATAAGGGACTATAAATATAATTTTCCTCTTTTTATTTGTTAACTTAAAAAGATAATGATTGCTTAAAGCAATACTAATTATTCCTTTTTTATTTTTGGCACTAGGGATTGAACCCAGAAGCATTCCATCTCTGAGCTACATCTCCAACCCTTCTGAAATTTTTTATTCTGCAACAGGGTCTCGTTAAGTGGCTGAGGGTCTCTTTAAGTGGCTGAAGCTGACCTCAAACCTTCAATCCTCCTGTCTCAGCCTCCCAAGTACTGGTATTACAGGCATGCTCCACCATTCCTGACTAAAGCAATAATTATGATATTATATTGTTGGTTTATAATATATGAGACACATAACATATAATATCAGGTATTATATGTAATATAAATATATTTCATATATGCTTACAAATACATTGTATATGACTATGTAAGCATATGCAGATCTAGTTGATGTGTAATGCATAATATGTATAGCAATAACAACACAAAGGAGAGAAAAATGGAGCTATATTGGAATAGAATTGCTATATTCTGCCAAAATTAAGTCAGCATCAGTCTGAAGTCAATTATGGTAAGTTAAATATTCACATTGTAATTCCTAGAACAATCTCTAAGAAAATAACTTTAATACAGAACTAAAAAATCAATTGAGGGATTAAAATGGATTGCTAAAACATGTTTGGTTAATACAAAAGTAGGCAATAAAAGAAGAACAGAGTAACAACAAAAGACATGAGGCATAGAGAAACTATTACATGTCAATAATTGTGTTAAATGTGAATTGACTAAACACTCATTTTTATTTTTTAAAGAAAACCATCAAGAAGTAGAGCAGCAACCATACAGATGTATCATAACTTGCATAGCCATCCTCCTATTGTCAGAGTCAGGTTATTTTCAATTTTCTACCACTTTAAATAGCACTACCATGAACATTTTATTATTTATTTATTTATTATTATTTTTCCTTTGCGGCACTGGGGATGGAACCCAGGAGCATTCTACCTCAGAACTACACCCTCAGCCCTATTTTTTATTCTTTATTTTGAAACAGGGTCTCACTAAGTTGCGGAGTGCCTCATTAGGTAGCTTAGGCTGGCCGAGAACCTGGATCCTCCGCTCTCAGCCTCTCAAATGCTGGGATTACAAGTGTGAGCCACCACGCCCGGCTTACCACAAACATTTTAATATATTGTTTTTGTTTGTAGTAAGTTTCATAAAACAGAATAAAATTGCATCAGATTTTTATAACTTGATACACATTGATGAGCTCTCGCCTAAAATATATAAGAATATTTCTGAACAGACCTGTCAATTGTTTAAATTGATGAATAACGGTAACTTGCAGTTATTTGAATTGGCATTTGCCTTTGCTATTGAAGTGAGCATTTCAACCCTGGATCATTTTCTGCTCATTTTTCCTTATGTGCAAATTGGTTGCCCAACCATTTATGGGGTGGAATATAGATTTTTTTTTTTTTGGTTCCTTTGTAGTGATAGGAAAGACTAGACTTTAATAATTTCTAGTTTCCCCAATATAATAGTTACATGAGTTCATTAGATTAGCTTAATAATAACTTCTCAAGCAGGGGTAATTAAGCAATAATTTTGAAGAAAGCTGGCAATAAGCGGAACATTACTTCACGTCCTTCAGGAGTTCACCTCAGCTCTCACGCCAGGCTGTCTCCTTCTGAGAACTTCACTGCTGTATCTTCCTGTCTGCTCTGTGGGCACTGATTTGAAGCAGCAAAGAGTAGCTGACCGAGCAAGGGGCTGGAGAGTCTGCGGTGGAAGGCTTAGCTGAGCTGGAATAATCGATTAGTCAGGGAAGTTTTAGTGCCAACACATTAAAAATAACGTGATGATAATGCTCCCTATTAGCAGATTTGGTGTTCTACATAGATCCAGAAATAGACTGAAACGTAGGTCAAATAAGGATCTCCGAGTTTCCTCAAGGAAAGTAGTGGGAGAGAGAAATTTATTTCATGCTTAAGAGCTACAGTTTCCTTTCTCCCTGCAGATTTTAAGTATAACTCCTACATTTACTTTAGAAAAGGCTCCTAATGTTCCAAGTCAGAAACTATGGAAAAGTATCCACGGTATCAGTAGCCTGATAGCTCTTTCCATGACCTCAGGACTAGGTCCCCGTAACCAGTGTGGTAACTGATTAGGGCTGCTATTTACAAAAATCTAGAATTGAGTGATAAAAATCGGATAATTCTCAGATGTCATATTTCTTGAATCATGGTATAACATATCATTGAAGACCACAGGGGGTTAGATATGAATAATAATCAAAAGCTCCTAGATTCAAAACCTTTTGATAATCAATGCTGATGCAAAGATAAGGCATGAGGCCTGCCCTTGAGTGGTGTCTTAGTCTGTTCCTCCTGCTATAACAAAATACCTTAGACTGGAACATTTATAAACAACAGAGCTCATCCTCATAGTTCTAGAGGTTGGGAAGTCCAAAGGTGCTGGAAAATTTGGTGTCAGGAGAGGGCTTGTTCTTTGCTTCCAAGATGGCACTTCTTGCAGTATCTTTACATGGCAGAAAGAATGGAAGGAACAGGTAGCTCTCCAAAGCCTTTTTTTCTTCTTTATGGCCGAGTAAAATTCCATTGTGTACATATCCCATAGTTTTGTAATTCATTCATCTGTTGATGGACATCTTGGCTGGTTCCATAGTTTGGCAATTGTGAATTGTGCAGCTATAATTATAGATACACATGCATTGATCTGATAGTTTGGTTTCCATTCTTTTGGGTAGATACCCAGAAGTGGCATTGCTGGATCATATGGTAGGTTCATTCCCATTTGTCTGAGGATCCTCCATACTGTTTTCCAAAGTGGTTGCACTAATCTACAATCCCACCAACAATGTATTAGGGTTCCCACTTCTCCACACTCTTGCCAGCATTTGTTGTTGTTTGTGTTTTTGATGATTGCCATTCTGATTGGAGTTAGGTAAAATCTCAAGGTAGTTTTGATTTGCATCTCTCTGATTGCTAATGATGCTGAACATTTCCTCATACATTTATTGGCCATTTGTATTTCTTCTTTTGTGAAGTGTCTATTTAGATCATTTGTAGAAGCCTCTTTTAGAAGAGTATTAATTTTCACTTATGAGAGTAGAGACCTCTTAATTTTCTTACAATCAGATTAAGTTTTGATGGGAATTTTGGAAGAACACAAACACTGAAGCCATAGCAAATGGCTCATTCTAATTTTTTTTTTTTTTTTTTTTTTTGCGGTACTGGGGATTGAACTCAGGGGCATTCTACCTCCGAGCTACACCCCCAGCCCTATTGTTTTTTATTCTTTATTTTGAAACCGAGTCTCACTAAGTTGTGGAGTGCCTCACTAGGTAGCTGAGGCTGGCCACAAACCCGGATCCTCCGGTCTCAGCCTCCCGAATGCTGGGATTACAAGCGTGCGCCACCACGCCCGGCTCATTCTAATTTTTTTTAAAACATCTTTCAGATAGAGAAATGCTGTGTATTTTTTTCCAGCGGAGTTTGAAGAGCCCTGACAGTCATTTTCTTCTCTAACCAAGTATAGAATTACTTAAGATATAGACATGGGGATCAGACACATGGAAATTGAAATGATAACAGCAAGGTTGAATGCAGGACTAGAATGTACAACTGAGCAGGCTGGCCAATGGTTTCTACTGGCAGACCTTCCCTCAAGTCTAGCCCTTGGGACTGACTTCCTGTGGGAAGTTTGTGTCTGCAGTCAGATGCGCTTACCCAAAGGGCAAGGGTGAAAAGGGGTGGAAAGGAGTCAGATCCTCTATGCTAATAGATCTTCAGCGTGATCACTTCTACAAGACAAACTTTCTCCAATCAAGAAACACTAACTGTTGGCTGTTGCCTGCCAATCAGGGACTCCTTCTATACTACACTATGCAGAGGAGAGAAAAGAGCCTGGGCGGGGGGCAGGAGAGGCTAGGAGAGTTCTTCCAGTGGAGATCCCCATGTGCTGAATTTGTTTCTCACAGACAGTGTGTGTGTGTGTGTGTGTGTGTGTGTGTGTGTGTGTTTCCCTACTGGTCTCTGGAAGGCTTAGAGGCCTTCTAGAGGCTTAGAGGCTGTGATTTTCTCACAGCCAGTGCATAGGATTTTAAGATATGCATGTTGGGATCATTTCTGGCTGCTTCTTATGACCCAATTTTTATTATTTGCCCTTTGCTTCCCTGGCTTTTATTTATGTTACCTTGTATTTCCAGTGTCCTTGTAAGGTGCCTTATGCTCTTCCTAGAACCAAGTAGGGTATAAATACATGAATAAATATAGTAAGCACCTGGCTCCCTATGCCTCTGGCTCCACATCATGCTTCACTGCTTCTTGGCCTTTTGGCTCAATCCAAACACAAGGTAATAGCAGGTTCTGTTCTGCACTGGGATGGTGCCCAGGCCTGCCACGCAGGAATTTTTAAACTCTTGGCTCTTCTTGCTCAGATCCTTTGGTCTGGTTTCCTAACCTTTTATTGTCCAACATCAGTCTTCGGCATTCCACATCTTTCCTGCCCACCTTCTGCTCACCTTGAGTTCTGCTTTCTGAGATCCATAGTCTCTGTACCATTCTGCTGCTTTAAGTAACATCTATGGGTATCGTTTCCAATCCACCTTACATGGTACTTGAGAGATGGGGAGGTAGTGTGGTGTGGTGGTTTTGGAGTTATTTGAATCTGGGTTGGTACAATCATCCATCCATCCATTCATCCATCCATCCACCTATCCTTCTACTCACCCACCTACCCATCCATCCCCATCCATCCAGTGTTCCACATATCTACCCACTGCGGATAGTTTCTGCCATGTGCCAGGTACTGAAATGGCCAGGTAAGTACTGGGAATATGGTAGTGAGCCAGAGATATAATCTTTGCTTTATGGAAACTTGTAGTTAAGTTCTGTGAATTTGCATTCAAGCTCTGACACTTGCTAACTATGAAAAATTAGGCAATTATTTAATTTTTCTGAGTCTCAGATCCTCTTCCTCCTCCTCCTCCTCCTCCT
>PVLC010001308.1:0-148643 GCA_004027655.1 Graphiurus murinus | reverse complement strand
CATTTGGGAGGCTGAGACCGGAGGATCCGGGTTCGCGGCCAGCCTCAGCTACCTAGTGAGGCACTCCGCAACTTAGTGAGACTCGGTTTCAAAATAAAGAATAAAAAAAAAAATAGGGCTGGGGGTATAGCTCGGAGGTAGAATGCCTCTGAGTTCCATCCCCAGTACCGCAAAAAAAAAAAAAAAAAAAAAAAAAAAATAGGACTTGGGTGGTAGCTCAAAAATAGAATGTCCCTGGGTTCAATCCCAATTACCGTAAAAAATTAATTAGTTAATTAGTTAAAAACACTTTAGTTTAACCTAGAGCCTTAACTTCACTCTTAGAGCCATTCAAAAACAATGTCCAATCTCTACCATCTTCATACTAGAGGAGGTTTTAAAACATCCTTGTCCAGGCAGGGTTGAAGGTAAGTCACATGGCTATTTAGTATGGGGGGACTTACACAATATTGGCCACCACCGCACAGCCCGAAACGATGATCATCACAGTTGCCTGGATCTGGTAATCAGGGTGCAGCAGGCGCTCCCAGGCCAGGTACACTAGCACACCGGTCACCACCCAGATGCAAAGGATGGACAGCAGGGCACCAAGGATCTCTAGGGATTCAAAGGCACAAAGACACCCATCCATCAAAAACTTGCATCACACAGAGTATGTTGGCACACGCTTGTAATTCCAGTACTTCTGAGACTGAGACAGGAGGATTGCAGGTTCGCCGCCAGAGTCAGCTACTTAGTGAGGCCCTCCGCAACTTAGTGAAACCCTGTTTCAAGATAAAGAATAAAAAATAGGGCTGGGGATATAACTTGGAGGTAGAATGCCCCTGGGTTCAATCCCTAGTACTGAAAAAAAAAATAAAAATAAAAACTTGCACATCACCTACTTCCCACTTGAGAATCATAGACGCTGCTTCTTTTCCCCAGAAAAGAGTCTTCAAACTAGTTCGCTCAGTTATTCATGAAGCCAAGGTGTGGGTGGATTTTAGAAGTGAGATGAGGCATGATAATGTTGCATTCATAAAACACCAGCGTTTGAGTTCATCATGCTCCACATTACTAAGTAATTTCCAGCATTTTTAGAACATATTAATTGCTGTCTGCCCTCACTGTTTTCCATGGGGACTTCCATTTACACAGGTGCTAAAATGATTGAAACTTATTAGGAGATGAAATAATGAGACATGACGAGTAAAATGTGTTTAGAAACTCTTAACTTCACCATAAAACATTTACGACTTGCCAGCAGCACCTCTGGTGGGATGGAATCATAAAAAGGGAAAGCTTCAGAGGGCACTGGGTGGAAATGACTTTCATTTGCCAAACCTAACACATTGTAAACACAGAGGTGAGCTCAGAGACGTATCAGCACCCCACGTGCCTTTGCAAAGCGACTGGAAGGAAAAGAGGCACCAGAACAGAGACACTTAACATTAATATTTAAAGGCAAGGTCATGCTCAACCTGCCCATTGAGGAAAGCACCTTGGCTCACTTTGCTGTCCCTTAACACCTCACCTGACCTTTAGCTGAACCTTGTAGGCAGATTCTAAAAACTCACAAGGGTCTAGAATCATTCTGTGAGTCAGTGATCTGGCACACTGCACAGTGTACGGTAACCCCTATATACTGATGCCAGACATTAGTTCCCTTTAAAGCAGGGCAATGCAATGCATTGCTATCCAGTGTGTGGCTTTGGTTCCCAGACACCTGTCTTTTCCATATGACCTTCATGATGTTTTGCCATATTCATATGCCACTTGTCTTATGAATCATTTTGTGTTTTCTTCAAGGAAATTCACTTCTTACACTTAGCTTCTTCCCTAAACAAAGTTATCCATGAAATTATAAATTTGATATGCTAATTTGTTTTCTAATGCATATTAGAATGTGTAATTATTGTCCATGTGATGCTTAAAATCATCTACTAACCATCTGTGGAACATTTTGAGTGCTATGGGAAGTTCTGACACAGATGTTGAAGGCATGAGTTCAATGTCAGGCATATATGGACTGCCAGTGACTAGGTGACATTATACAAGTAACTTAAGCTATTTTAGCCCAAGTTTTCCTATCTACAAAGCAGGTATAATAATAGCATATATGTATAAGTTGACATATATTATAGGATAAATTGTGCTCCCCCCACGAAATTTATATGTTGAAGTTCTAGCTGTCAATACTTTATATGTGTGTGATCTTATTTGGAAAAGGGGTCCTTACAGATATAATTAACTAAGATGAGGCCATAATGGAGTAGGTTGGTCCCATAATCCTATATGGCATGAGTACTTATTTTTTGGGGAAATCTAGACACAGACATGCATACAGAGTGAATATCATGTAAAGATTAAAGCAGAAATCTATAAACCAAGGATCAACAATGCTTGCCAGCAAACCACCGGGAGCTATAAGAGAGGTATGGAGCCTATTTTTACCACAGATCTCCAAAAGTGCCAACTTTCCTGATGATCTTGGACTTCTGTTTTCCAAAACTGTGATGCAATAAATATCTATTTGAGTCGCCCAGTTGAAATAGTTTGTTAAGGCACCTCTAGAAAACCAATATAGCAAACACTCAAGGAGTGAGGACCATGCTCAAGAATCTCTAGTTAGTCCAAAACAGAGACTGGTTTCATCGATGTCAAGTAGTGTACATCCTACCCATACAAATCCCAATTAGGATATATAAGGAGAACATGTACCCTCTAAAGCCATGACTAGGGAAGTAAAGTGAAACAAGAGCTGGGAGGATAAATCTCAAACAATTGCAAGAATCAGGAGTCAAATCTAAATGTAGGCCAGGATGCTACCATGATTGTTAAGAAAACCATGAAACAAGCAAGGTCATCAGGTTGAACAAACCAGTGTGTGGGTGTCCTAGGCTCAACTATATATCTGTATTGGTACTGCCTAGCATGGTAGCCACCAATTATGTGTGACCACTTAAATGAGAATTCAGTAAAGCAAAAAACATTGTCCTTTAGTTGCACTAACCACATTTACAAAACAGCTCTGACCAATGGTATCAGAAAAGAGGAAGTAAACCGGGTGTGGTGGTGCATGCTTGTAATCCCAGCATTTGGGAGGCTGAGACCGAGGATCCGGGTTCGCAGTCAGCCTAAGCTACCTAGTGAGGCATTCCGCAACTTAGTGAGACCCTGTTTCAAAATAAATAATAAAAAATAGGGCTGGGGATGTAGCTCGGAGGCAGACTGCCCCTGAGTTCAATCCCCAATAGTACCGCAAAAAAAGGGGGGGGGTACATGTACAAATTTATATAAACAAATGATGGGTGCCCAACAAAAGATATGTGGCTTCCAAGCATAGCTCTGTCAGGTACTGGTGAAGGCATTCTCAGATCACATGGTCAGACACTTTCTTTATTTCTTTCTATGGCTTCATCTCTCTCTGAATGTTGAAAGGAAGGCAACTCAAAACACCTCCATATATATGTTCTTTGATATGAAATTAGAACTTCCTACTATTCTGAACTTGAAAACCTGTAGTCTCCATTGTGGGTCTATGAGCTGTGTTCTGTGTCCAGCAGCGCCCTCAGTGAAGGCAGCCATGTGGCACTCTCCTCTGTCCTGATCTCCTTCACACTGATTTTCTCAATCAGTGGAAAAATATGGAACTGTAACTATTAGTTTCCATGGTAGTAGAAGAGAAGTAGAATTGCAGTGTATGGGTTGGGGGAAGTTGTAAAAAATGAGCCCAAATAAAATTTCAGAGACTAAACTTTTATCATGATCTGGGCCACTTCTTAGACGGGAGTAAGCAGTTAGTGAAAGAAATAACCCTGATAAAGGGGAGAATGTGAAATTTTGTTCCTTCCTTTTCCTCCTCTTTGTTGTTGTTGTCAATGGCTGAGTGAGACACTTAGCCAAGCCATCCATTCTCTGAATAGCTATCTTGGTGCGTTTTCTGGTGCTGTAACACAATACTCCAGTCTGGGTGATTTATAGAGAAGAAATTTACTTTTCTCAGTTTTGGAGGCCAAGAAGTCCAAGAGCAAGGTGCTGGCATCTGGCAAGGGCCCCTGTTGCTGTGTCGTAACGTGATGGAAAAGAAAGCAAAAACACACAGGACAGAGAGCGGTTGGGCCAAACTCTCGCTTTTTATCAGGAACCTACCCCTGCAGTTAAGGCACTACTCCATTCCTGAAGCTGACCCCTCATGACCCCATCACTTTTTGAAGGTCCCACCTCTTGCCACTGCCGTAATGGCAACTGAATTTCAACATGTGTTTCAGAGACCGCATCAGACCACAGGAATGGCTAAATGCTGTCTGAGAACAGGAAAGTCCAAGTTCTATTCCTGACTCCCCCATGAGGAGTTCTTCAATCTCCCCAACTCTCTTAGGCTCTCTGGGCTTTACTTTGCAATATGGCAGAAGCTTTGCCATAATCCTCTCCTCCAAGGATGCAGAGTAGTTAAGTGAATAACATCATGGCGGGGATCACACATTGAGACCCTGGCACTGCTCAGGTGATACACGTGTTCCTGTTGTAGGCAAGTAGCTAGCACCATTAATCTGATGGTTAACTGAATCAATATTGATAACAGTCATTCCCACGTGTATTTTACCCTGTGCAGCAGAGCTGCTCTCCTAAGGGATTTTAGAACAAGGCTTTACTCTGGACCTTTCATTTTTACCCTTGGTTAGACTCTGCAGCACTTCTTTAATGTTTTTGCTCAAATGGGAGAGCTGTACCTGCTCGGTGCCACCCAAATGTCAGCCGCTTGGAGGGGGGCCTTGACGACAACCACAAGGAAAAGAGACTGAGCAGGAAACTGGTCAGGTCAATTAAGAGATGAGCTGCATCGGTGACGACAGCGAGACTCCCAGCCAGGTGCCCACCTGAGGGATGCAAAACATTGCACGGGGTTAAGGTCCTGGAATGCAACTAGACTCACACACATACTAACCATAGTTGGTGAAAATGCCACAGAAACACAAATTCAGAAGAGAAAGAGTTCCTGGATTTAACCCACCTCTTCATCCCAATTTGACAGGTAATCAAGCTGAGACCCAGAAAGTAGATAGGATCCAGAGGAAAGCACGCCAAGTGCCATGTGCATGTATGTTTGTATCACTTTGATCATCACTATGATGTATAATTACAATGTACCAATAAAAAATGTTTAAACTAGACAAAAAAAGATTTTAATATATAAAAGTGAATTTCAAGAGTAAGACCATTTCTGGGGGAGCAAAGGTACAGAGATTGGGAAGTGTAGAGGACATATGAAGAACATCCCAGTTGGACTGAGGTATAAGGATTCAGAAAAGGGGCCTGACTATAGCACTATAAGAAGATAAGGCTAGGGATAGTTAGGCCAGATTCCAAGGTCTCATAATTCAGGATGAGGACCTGGACTTTTGTTTGTAAATCAGATGCTGAAGTCTGGCCCACAGATGTGTTATTTGATCTGTAATTTTGACATGGTCTTTTTCTTTTCTTTTTTTTTTTAAGGTACTGAGTATTAACCCCAGGGACATTCTACCTCTAAGCTATACCCCAGGCTTATTTTATTTTTTATTTTGAAACAGGGTCTTGCCAAGCTGCTGAGGACCTCACTATGTTGCTCAGGCTGGCCTTGAACCTGTGATCTTCCTATCTCAGCCTCCCAAATACTGAGATTGTAGATGTGGGCTACCCAGCCTGGCTTACCACTTCCTTTTGTTTTACTAATTTAAGATCCCTGTTATATGGAGTGGAAGCAGAAAGGAGAAAGGGAATTCACCTTCCAATAGGTGTATTAAGTGCAACAACAGTCCAATAAATAGAGGAATATACCTGCCTTGCTTTTCTCTCTAATGAGCATGCTCCTTATTCATCTCTTTAATTCTCCTATAAAAAGATCTCCAGCCTCCAAAATAGAAAAAAAAAATCCCTACTCTTCCCTTCCTGAACAAGGTTTGCTGTTTGAAAGCAATAACCTTTCTCGCTCTTACTAGATCTTCCCAGCAAAGAGCTTTTGCTGACTGATTAGTCTCCTTGCCGCTGTTTATTGCCTTGTGTATTACAAAGTGAAGGCCTGTCAGTCAGAGCCCCTCCATCATCAGACTCACCTTGTCTCGCCTAATGATTAAAAAAAATTACATAGATGGCTCATAATTGCAATAATCCCCACAGACCGTTGGCTCTAGCTGTAGTTAATAACTGGTTTGTCAAAGTTTAATGGTCTGAAGCAAAGTAGTCTTCAAGCTTGTTACTGAGCTGTCAGTGCAAAAATCGGAATGATTCATTAGCCAAAAGGCAACATTTTGCTAACAAATCAGCTGTCCTTCCAATTATCCTCTAATGTTGCTCTATCTGCCAAACTTGGTCCTGATAATAAAGCTGTGTTAATAATGCATTATTTCTTGCCTGGAGAATGTCTACATGCAGATAAGCAGCAGGCTGCAATCTCAGCCATGAAGGATGATGATTCTGTGTGCTGCGCTGAAATCGTAGTCTAAGTCAAGGAGATGGACTTATACGGATTCTTCAGCCGGCTCAGCTGAGTCAGAAGGCCATGGAGAAAGGAAAAGGGCTTGATTTGGAAGAGGCATGCTAACACAGAGGCCTGAGACCTGAGGATCATTCTGCAGCCATCAGAGCTGCTTATAAGAACCATCCAAAAAACTGGGAAACCACTGCTGAATCCTATAGAGCAAATTGTTTGCAAGAGGAAGTTTGTGGGTTCGCTTGCCCTTGCACTTAAAAGCAAGGGGTATTGTTGACAGTTTATTCAATACTCCCGCCAGTATTTATTGAGCCCTTATTGTGCATGATGCCAAGGTACACAAAGATACATAAATCACAGTCCTTCTGTTCAGTGGCCTCCTGTCTAACACTCACTACACTGAAGACTTGTTAATGGACTAGGGGATCAGAAAACACTGAGAGACTTTTGATGGAAAAAGAACTAAGAATGAGGGAGAAGAAAGGGATTTTTCAGGAAGAGACAAGAACAGGGACAAGACACAGACTTGAAAGAATGTGGCACCTTTGTATAAATCAAAAGGTGTAGAATGTTGGAGACTAGTGGCAAATGAGACAGGAAAGACAGGTCAAAGATGCTAGTGTAGAATACTATATGTCAAGGCAAAGAAGCTGGATGCTACCCCATGGTCTAAGGGAGTCTACTTTGAATGCTGAGCCAGGGTTGTGCATGTTCAGATTTATATTTGAAGGAGGTCTGTGCCAGCAATGTGGGGAATGACATGGAGGAATGAAGAGCTTGAAGTTAAAATGCAATAGCAATAGCCAGAGAAAAGCATGACAAAGACATGAACTGAGGCGGTAGCATCATAATTTCTGGAAAGCTTGGCAAGATGTACAGAGCAGTGCACTTAGAGCAAGGCAGGAGAGGAGGGAGGGAGGAAAAGAGGGAGGGAGGAAAGAAAGAGAAAGAGAAAGAGGGAGAAGGAGAGGAAGGGGAGGAAGGAAGGAGTGAGTTCAGTCCTGGAAACAGACTGCACCAGCTTGAGGACTATGGGTGAATGCAACAACAGGAGAGGGCTAGGCCTGGCTCTCCTGTTCACAACCCATCTCCAATTTATTCAGCTGATGTTAAATCTCCATGACATTTTCCATAAAGAACAGAGACATACCCACAGGACCAGAAAAAAGTAACTGTTCATCTGACGACGATATTAGCCTAGTGCCCCATTGCTGGGTTACACCACTGCATGCTATTAATTCATATTTTAAAAATTACTTTAATTATCTTATGGATAGCAGCATTATACTGGATTGTATAATATGCTTTGTCAAACTTATGGAGATATTATTTAACAAGTACTTAAAACAGTTAATAACTATTTTTCATAGCCATGTTTTGACACTTAAGTATTTAACACCAAGAGCCTTAAGAAAATATTTGTGACTTCAGCCACTGAGATACCCTGGCTGTAGAGCAAACAAGTACCCTTTTCAGTAAAACATATAATTGTCATAACACCCAGCTTTCTCTTTTTCTTAGAGAGAAGCTTTTCACTCTCAAATACTTATCATCTTCCCCAGTCTGCTCTCAGCTCTGCACTCCAGTCTCATCACTATCTTGTTTCCTGCATCTTTGTTCAGCCCTGAGTAGGCCTGTTTCAGATGCCTCTCTCTGGCCGCTCTCAATTTCTTCTGGCAATGACATACTTGAGCTTATTTTCCTGAGTTCTCAGAGCATGTGTGTTCATCTTTTCAAGTAGAAATATGAGTTTACATCTGCAGCATAACTCTTCTTTATGGCTTTTCTACAAGGAGGAATTTTCACAAGCAATCAGAAACAGTCCCAACTCAACAAGTCCAAAGGCCCATTAAGAGCGAACACGTTATGTTTATATCCTTGCTTTCTTGGTTCTTCTTCCCCTCTGCTCTGTGTCCTGTGGCAGTTATCTCTCTAAACACAGCTCAATGACCTACTTCTCCCCTGTTGTAAATGTCAATTACTCCCCAAGGGATAGAGAAGGAATCTGACTCACCAGCTGGGCTTCAGCCTTTCTTGGCCACCCAACTATCATTGAACTTATATCCTCCACTGACTACTGCCTTAGACAGGCTCTTTCAGTTCTGTCATAAATGCCTAACCCAAACTACTTTAGACAACAAGAAGATTATAATTTATTCACTCACATGAGAACAAATCTCGGTGGAACTGGATCAGATATCACCTAATCCTAAATTTCAAAAAATGTTGTCTGGGCTCTCCTCTGTCACCAGTTGTTGCTATCCCATGAAAGACATAATTTCTCCCTTTCCGTGAGAAAGGTGGGTCTCTAGAAATTCCAGGCCTATATCATTTCAGCTTAGTATTTGTAGAAGACAGAGAGCTTTTGTTCAGCCTCCCTATACAAAGACTCAGAGACTCTGATTAGCTCAACTTGGCATTTTGCTCTCAGCCCTGCCTATGAGCATAAAGTACTCAGAGCAGAAGGACCAGAATCACAACCAGAGTAAAGAGTATCAGAGCTGGGTGTGGTGGCAGATGCCTGTAATCCCAGTTCTTGGAAGGCTAAGACTGGAGGATCGCAGGTTCACACTCAGATTCAGCAATTTAGTGAGACCCTTCTACAGTTTAGTGATACTCTGTTTCAAAAATAAAATAAGGTAGGGGTATAGCTTGGAGGTAGAATGTCCCTGGATTTAATAATAAAATAAAAGTATGAGAAAGCTTCAAAACTGGCACTTGAGTTTCTAAAAATAATATTTCATGTCCTATTTCAGACCTATCCACTAGAACCCTTTCAAGGTGAGGTCTGATAGTTACTACTTCTCAGACCACAGCAGTAAATAGTGTGCTGCTTATTCAGGGTCTTCCATCTGAATGGCCCTTCTCATCCTCCATTTGAACAACCTCTCAATCTCTCTATCCATCCTTCAAGGCTCTTCTCAAATCTCATATCCTGCAGAAAGACCTCCCAGATCCCCCAAAGTGGTCTGAAAATATTGCTTTCTCTGACAGGGTCAAGAATGGCCATGGGAGGATGTGAATTGTGGATTGGAATCTTGCGTGATGGCCAAGGTTTTGAGAGGGTAGAGAAAGAGAAGAGGGCTATTGCATGCCAAAAAAAAAAAAGAAAAGAAAAGAAAAAAAGAAAAGAAAAGAAAACAAACCCATGAGCAAAAGATACAGGGACTCTAAGGTACAATGTTTATTTTGCAGAGAACAAGTAAGTGCTTTTGACTGAAACAGAGTACTCGTGTAGGCATGTGGTAAGACAAAAATATTAATAGTCAGTTTGATAGATTGTGGAATGTCTGGAAAACAAAAGTAAGAATTCTTCATTTTGTCCTAGATGCTAGAGATTTCCAATATATTGATCTCTTTGTACTGGGGCAGCTAAATGAGGTCTAACACACAGGCAGTTCATAAACCAGTCTCCTCCAGCAACAAGCACCCTTGCCAGTCTAGCCCAATGCTCACAAAGTGTCCTATGCTTACTTACCATGATGGAAGAGGGTTGAGAACCACCGAATAAGGTGAAGGGGAGCCAAGTGAAGGATTTTGAAGACAGTAGCAACATGAGGGGAGCAATGTTTTTGGAAAATTAGCTTCATATAAATACAGCTTACAATCCAAACTATGATCACCCAGCATTTATTCTTTTACTGACATTACCTCCAACTCTAAACAAGAATCAGATTAGAGTTTATAGACTCTAATTCACAGGAATGAGAAGGAAAGGAGGTTGATTTTCTGACCAAGTGAATAGTTGTCCATTCTCTTCCTAAAAATAAAAAGCATTTTAAAATCACAGGGCAACAGACATTCTGCAAATTGGGTTTAAAAAGAATGCACCTCAACATGATAAAGACCATGAATGACAAACCCATGGCTACATAATACTGAATGGTAAAATGCTGAAAGCTCTGCCTCTAAGGTCAGAAACAAAATAAGGATGCCTATTCTTGCCACTTCTGTTCATCATAGTTCTGGATGTTCTAGCCAGAACAAATAGAGGAGAGAAAGATTTATAAAACACCCTGACTGGAAAGGAAGAAGTTAAATTGTCCCTGTTTGTAAATGACATGATCTTATATAGAGAAAACCCTAAACACTCTTTCAAAATACTATTAGATTTAGTTAACAAAATTAACATAAGATAATAAGTCTTTATAATAAAAAATAAGCTGTTCATAAAGGAAATCAAGAAAACAATTCCACTTACAATAGCTACAAAATAAAATGAAATGCTTAGGAATAAATTTAATCAAGGAAGTGAAACACTTATATGCCAAAAATTATTTTTAAAAATTGTGAAAGAAATTAGAGAAGACAAATGTTCATGGATTAAAAGAATTAATGTTGTTAAAGATCTTCATACTACCAAAAACAATCCACAGATTCAATGCAATTCCTATCAAAATCCTTCATATAAATGGAAAAAAAAATCCTAAAATTGGTATATCACAAATGACCCCCAAATAGCCAAAGTAATATAGGAAAAGAACAAAGCTGGAAGCATCACACTATCTGACATCAAAGTATACTACAAAACTATAGTAACCAATACAGTATGGTTCCAGCAGCAAAACAGACACAACGACTAATGGAATAGAATAGCGTGCAGAAAAAAATTCAAGATTTTACATTTGATTTCTGAAAAAAGCCAGGAACACACAATAAGGAAAGGTGAATCCTTTCAATATTGGAAAAATTAAATATTCACATGCAGAAGAATGAAATTAGACACCATATAAACTCAAGATGCTTTACAAACTTAAGTATAAGACCCAATTTTATGAAACTAGTAGAAGAAAAGTCTCACGACATTGGTCTGGGCAGTACATTTTTTGGATATGACTCCAAAAGCACAGAAAACAAAAAATTAGACAAATGGGATTACATCAAACTTAAAGGTTCTGCATGGCAAAGAAAACAGTAAACAAAACAAAAAAACAACTTATATAAGAAAATATTTGCAAACCATGCATTTGATAAGGAGTTAAATATAGAAAATATATAAAGAACTCAATTCAATAGCAAGAAGACAATTCAAATTTTAAAAAGACAAAGGACCTGATAAAGAAGTCATACAAATGGCCAACAGGTGTGTGAAAATATGTTCAACATCACTAACCATGAAAAAATGACAGTGAAATATTACCTCACACATGTTAGTGTAGCTATTATCAAAAAGATAAAAGATAACAAATGCTGGCAATTTTGTGGAGAAAAGGGGACCCTTACATATTTTTTATCAGAATGTAAATCAGCACAGCCATTATGGAAAATAATATAGAGATTCCTCAAAAAATAAAGATAGAACTACCCTATGATCTAGCAATCCCTCTATTGGGTCTCTATATCCAAAGGAAATTAAATCAGATGTTAAAGCAGTATAGTAGAATAGATTATTACCATAAAAAAAGTGAAGCTATGCATATGCTAACTAGCTCAAGTTAGCCATTCCACACACATGTTTCTTTCAGAACATCATGTTGCAATGATAAGTATATACTATAATTACTTGTCTATTTAAATGAATTATTAATTTACTTTTACATAAGCAAACTTTTAAAAAGTGAAAAGTGAATGTTGTGAGCCGGAAACCATTTCATTTCAGACTATTGAATAGATATCAGTTGGGAAGAAGATGTCATCCGTTTTCAGCTTTCTTATGGATTCAGGGAAAAGCAGAGAAAACGATCAGGGAAGAAAACAATGTCAGTCAATACATCTTCCTGAGCTGTGTTTGCATGGGGTGGTACTAGTACTTTATTTGGAGGGATATGCATTCCAAAAACATCATTTTGGGTAGGTTTTATAATTAAGTTTACCATTTTGTTGAGCTTATGATTTTCAATTATCTATGTGACATATATGTCAGTGAACTTACAAAAGGATTATGAAATTATGGGAAATACATGCAATGGAATTCTACTCAGTCACAAAGAACAAAAT
The DNA here is from genome assembly GCA_004027655.1 of Graphiurus murinus. Lineage (NCBI taxonomy): Eukaryota > Metazoa > Chordata > Mammalia > Rodentia > Gliridae > Graphiurus > Graphiurus murinus. The sequence goes on along the minus strand of PVLC010001308.1, from coordinate 136,255 downwards.
TATGTCATTTGCAAGAAAATGGATGGAAGTAGAGACTATTATCTAAGTGAGATCAGCCAGTCACAAAAAATGAATGGTCATATATCTTCCCTCATATGTGGAGGCTATGGAGAAATTGGGATACAAAAGGAACTCCCGACAAAGGAGGAGAGGCCCTAGTGGAATGATGGAAGGGATGTAGGGATGGGAGGCAGAGAAAGGGAGTGGAATTTGATGAAGGAAACACTTCAACTGACACGAGGTACATATATAAAATTATCAATGCTAATTGCAATATTGTGTACAGGGAAGGGGAGGAAGTGAAGGAGGAGCCTGGGAGAAGCACCAAGCGCCCAGTGCATGCCTGTCTCTATCACGCTGAGATATGAGATATGATTACAATGCACCAATGAAAGTTTTTTAAAAATCATGGATGGACAAAGAAAAAATAAGGGAAGTTGTGGAAATAAAAAAAAAAAAACTAAAATTCAAAAAGTCAATAAGCAGAGTCTATTTTCTATTTTGCTCCAGTCTTATTATATTACTAATTTAGCCAATAAGATGAATGACGTTGGAAAAATGCAAATGGTCAAAATGCACTAAATTATTGTTTTAGTTTAGGTATCAAATGTCCTCCAGAGAAGTCATGTGTTAGACTATGCAGCCAGGTTTGGCGGCAGGGCAGGATAGGAGAGGGTAGGTCACTGAGGGTGTGGCCTTGGGGACTGTGTTCCTGCCCCCCTCCTCTCCCTCTTTGCTTTCTGACCACCATGAGGTGAGAGTGGCTCTTCCTCCTTTGCCATGACCTGAAGCACTGCTTTGGAGCAGGTTCATCAGGGACTGAGCTCTGAAATCGTGAGCCCCAAATAATACTTTTTTTCTCTAAGTTATGCTTGTCAGTTTTTTGGTCACAACAACAACAACAACAAAATGAGTAAAACAACTATATCAGTGAATGAGGAAGAAGCTAAAATGTATATAAAAAGCTTATCTACAAAAAATACTTTTAAACTTAGATACCAAGGGTATTATCTAAGAGGAAAGCAGTAATTATAGTTTTTATAAATTATTTGGTTTCCTTAAGAAAAAGAAATTATTAAAATTAAAATTTCCAATTTAATATGCATAGTTATGATTCAAAAACCTGTAAAAAAACTATAGTAAACAAGAAAACTACAGCCAAATTTTAATTATTAATAACGATTTGTGTTCTCAAATTAACTTACGAACCAATAAAATCACTATTAGATTCGGGGGAAAACTGAACAAAATGATTCTCATACTTAACTAGGATAACAAGCAAGAATGAATAGCTTTTACTCTTTTTTCCTCCAAAATAAAGAATGATGAGACAACACATATTATAGCACAAAAATCTACATCAATTATGTTACTGACAGAGAGTAAGAATTCAGATCAATAAACCACCTTAAAAACAGACTTTACTATTTATAAAAGTTTGATAAATGACAAAAAAATCAAATATCGATACTGGAAATAATTAAATATGCCATAAATGATGCTAAAAACTTTGTTAGCTATTTAGAAAAATACTTTTTAATCCTTAGAGCACACAATATATCTAATTTCATGTTCACTTAAAAATTAAATGCAAAAATATTGAACAACTGCACCAAAATTCATTTATCTTCTCAATAGATGGGGAAGGACACTAAACTATGAAAATAATAGTAAAAGAAATCATCTAAAAATAAAAAAAAAATATATACTACCTATATAAAGTTTTAAACTTCTAGAAGTCAAAACGAAAATTGAAAGGGGAACAACTGTCATGATTTGGATCTGGAATGTCACCCAGGAGCTTCTGTATTGAAGGCTTGGCCCTCGAGTCAGCAGTGTTCAGAAGTGGGGTCTTTTGGGAAGTCATTGCATCACGAGGTCTCTAATCTCATCAATGAATTATGAATCCATTATGGATTGGTAATTGATAATGAGCTATTGGGAGGTGGTGTAAACTTTGGAAAGTGAGCAAGCGTAGTTGGAGGAGGTAGGTCACTGAGGACACTCTCTTGAAGGGTATGTTTGGTTCCTGGTCCCTTCCTCTCTGTAGGTCTCTCTCTGCTTCCCAGCAGATTAATAGCACTGCTCCACCACAAAGCTCCCCACCATGATGTTCTGCTCCACCACAAACCCAGACACAATGGAGCCAATTGACCAAGGATGGACCCTCTGAAACCATGAGCCAAAACCTTTTCTATTTCAAGTTGATTTTCTCAGGAATTTTGCCACAGTGATGGAAAGCTGACCATCAACAAGCTAGAAATGTACTTACAATTAATACAACAAAGGTTGAACACCCCTACCATCTAGAGGTCCTAGAGCTTAATATAGAGAATTACAAAATTCTCCAAGAAACAAATGAGCAACAGACATTAAAAGACAAGAAGATACCAGACAAAGGCAAATATATATCACTAGCTAGCGTACAAAACAAGCCATTCTAACAGTAACAGTGAATATTAGAATAAAACATGCATTTATACATTAACAAAGATTTTTAGAAGATTAAAGTCTAATAAAGATTTGCAGGGAGAATCATTCTCATGTACAGCTGGCAGGCAAGTGAATCATTTCAAGATTTCTGGATAGCAGTCTGGCAATAGGATTCAAAAAATAAGAAAAATATTCATATCCTTCAACCAGTTTTTTCCACTTTCAGAAATCTCTTTGAAGGGATTAACCAGAAGAGCAGGCACATTTTATTCAAGATTTTTTCACTGCAGCATTTCCCACAAGCAGGAAAAAAACTCCCTAAATTTCTAACAATAGAGAAGTGGTTATGTAAATTATGGTGAGGATATTATAGAATATTGTTCAGGCATAAAAAATATTTTTGAATAGTATTTGAAAGCCTCGTCAAAATCATTCAGTACGCTCTTGATTATGTAAAAGAAACAACCTGTGAGCGATGCATAGAAAATACATTGTACGAAATAGTCCCTAGTGTTATTGCAGGTTAGCACGGGAATGTGGGATAGGAATGAATTTAGTTTTGTTTCCTTCTTTTTTCCAACTTATCTACGATGAGCATACTGTTACTTTATTCTTGCAGGAAATATTAAATCCTACTTTTAGAAAAGAACTCGAGTAACCCATAAGGATGCAGGGTTTTGTTTGTTTGCTTGTTTAATGGGAGAAGTCTCAGCGGTACTCACCCACAACCTCCACGATCATGAAAACGAAGCATATCGCAGAAGCAGCACAGAGCTTCCACTTGGCTTGCACCTGCTCCTGCACCCTGGACACTGCGGCCTTGGAGTTGCGGTGGCAGTGGTAGATGCCTCCTGACTCCAGCTCCACCAGCCCCGCTCCAGGACTTTGATCCCTACCCGCGGGTTTCTGTTGGAGTTCAGCACTGTGGATGAGTTTGACAGAAGCAAGAAATATGAGCATGATTGCAAACAAACACTCCCATTGACAGCCTTCTCCCAATCTCAGGAGAGCTCTTAGGCCACTCGCTAACTAGCTAGAAAGTTACAGCTCACAGCTCTCCCTACAAGAGATATCAAGTGTAAGTAATGAGCAAGAAACTTCCTTCTGAATTCACAACTACTAAGAGTTTTACTTTTATTTAGTCAAGCTCTTATCCAGTCAACACCAACCAATGGTTAAGAGTGATCAAAAGATAGGAAAAAGTAGCAGACATAATTTAGCAAGACTTTCCCATTTATTTCAACTTGGAAAATATTTGAGGAAACTGCACTATAGTAATAGTGATAAAAAGTAATAACAACAACAATAATTAAGGGACTTTGGATGATATATGAGCCAGACTCGAATTCAAATACACACCAGTCTTACTGCTAGATCATAGCACTGTTTCCTGCATCTGGACCTTCAGGAACTTTCTTACCACCATCCCTTTGGAGGTGATGTCTACCAGTCAACCAATGTTATAACAAGAGTAAAACCAACTTATGCTGCTCAAAGCAGGCAGTGAATACCAGCTCTGCTTAAACACAAAGTGTAATTTAAAGCCAGTCATAGAATCCTAAAGTTTCATAGATGAAAAGGCTGTAGATATCCTTTAGTCCAACCACATGGTTTCATGGCTTAGGTAACTGAGTTTCCGAAATGACAAAGCAGAGATTCCAAACCCACTGTTTTTCTACCATACCACATACTGCCTCTCTATCTCAGTATCAGTACACCTAAAACCAATTTTTACTAATGCAAATGTAGAGGTCTAAGGATCTTAGACTAATGAGATTTTTTTAAAATTTTAAATAAACTCATTTGAAAGCATTAATGAGCAGGGCGTGGTGGTGCACACTTGTAATCCCAGCATTTGGGAGGCTGAGACCGGAGGATCCGGGTTCGCGGCCAGCCTCAGCTACCTAGTGAGGCACTCTGCAACTTAGTGAGACCCTGTTTCAAAATAAAGAATAAAAAAATAGGGCTGGGGGTGTAGCTCGGAGGTAGAATGCCCCTGAGTTCAATCCCCAGTACCGCAAAAAAAAAAAAGAGAAAGCATTAATGAAATTCTTTGAATGAAGAACTTCATATTGCTGGCTCTGAAAGGTTAAAAAAAAAAGAGCAATAAATTACCTTCCACTTGAGAAGTTATTTCATTTGGCTTATGGCCATTTGGAAGAAAAGTCTGATGGGTTTTGGCTTAGCTGTTTATTGTGATAACTAATTATCACTATATCACTATATCATATTTTTCTGAAAAAGTATATATGTTCATTGTAGAAAATCTAGAATTACAGAAAAGCACGAAGCAGAGAGTAATCATACCTCAAAGATGCAACTATTATTGATATTTTATTTTATAGCTTCATGATATACAAATATAGATTTTAACACAATTAAGGTCCATATAAGTTACTATTCTTTGGGTTGCAAATACAGAAAACAAAGTTCTTGTTGGAATAATTAATAATTGAGAATTATTGGCTCTGCAACTGAAAACACCTAGCGGGATCCAGGCTTCAGGCTCTGTATGCTTTGACCAGGGATTTATTTCTCTGTTGTTCTCAAGTATGCTTTAACCTCAGGTTAGTCTTCCACGTGGTAGCGAAATGGTTCCTAAAGGTAATCAGGCTGTGCACTTGCTTTTTCATATACACAGAGAGATGGCAAGTGAGAGGACTGCATCCCCTCTCACAACTGCAAAACAAGAGTCTAGAGTTTCCTGCTGATTTGGCCAAATGAGAAACTACCATTACGGATGGATGAGCTAAGTGAACTAGGCCTGTTTGCACTCAGACAATTGGCTAAACCCAACCATGCTGACTCCTAGGGTTGAGAATAAATTCTACTTAAATCACATGGCTGCCACTCAGTGAAGGCTGGAGAGGAACTGAGCAAGATGACATTGTCACAACCAAATACGCAGCTTCAGAACCTGATTCCTAGGTCTGCAGAGTTAAAACCTTACAAACATGTCAAATCTTCTATATCATTATTTTTAACATATTTATATTTAACATGGAAATGTCACCGCATAGTTAACCAATTTCCTGTTATTTGAGAAGCCTTTCTTTTTCAATTAATTCCTTATATAAGCGCTGCTATGATTCATATTCTTATGGCTAATCTTTGCTCAGGGTATTATAATCTCCTTAAAATACAATCCTAATATGAGAATCGCCTGGTTGAGGGGAATCTACATTTCTAAGAATATTAATGTACGTTGTCAAATTATCTTTTGGAATGTTTGTTTCAGTGATGTTAATAGCATTTGCGATTTTAAGCAGATCTAAATAATCTTCTTTGTCGGAATAAAAATGTTTTGGCAAGCGACACATAGGATATTTATATCTATAAGTAAGTAGACTTTTGTCTTTGTAATGTAACATACAGCCCTATACTAAACAACCGTAGTGTGTAGTAATGTAGGTCACAAATGTACATCTCCTCAGAGAAGCTAGAGTACTAACATGAAGGTCTGGAGATGTCCTCTCCTTGCCCAGGGCAGTGTAAGCGGGCCAGAGTCATTGATTGTTCTGGAATTGTCTAGGTTACTGCGGTCATATGTAGCTTTGCTTTACGTTTTTCATGAGTCTTGTGGCTGGAGAAAACCAAGTGGTAAATGAAAACCAGCTGGTAAATGACTAGGAGACAGAACTTACCCTGAAAGAGCTTAGAAGGAAGACTGCCTTTGGATAATGCTACAAGAGAAAGGAGGAAAACCTAGGCAATTTTTACTACTGAGTACTGCTTCCTTGTTTTGACTCTGAGATTAACCAGTATGGTGATATGCTTTCACCTAAGACTGTTCCTCAATCACTAAGCAAGTCCAAAATTGGTCTTCAGTGTGTTTATGTGTGTCTCTGTGTTCATTTTAGTTTGTTCAGGGATCAATTTCTCTGTTGCTCTCAAGTATGTTTTAACCTCAGGTTAGTCTTCTCCATGGTAGTGAAATGGTTCCTAATCAGGTAATCAGGGTATACACTTGCTTTTTCATGTACAGAGAGAAGGAGACAGTATCCCCCTCTCTCAACTGCTAAACAATAGTCAATGTGTGCATGTTATTGGTTTAATCTGGGATCCATTTCTCTGTTGTTCTCAAGTATGTGTTAGCCTCAGGTTAGTAAGGGAAGCAAGAGCTCTGTTTTCAGTGGGTTCCCCAAAGAATCCATGACTCTAAAAGAAGTTAAAAACCAAAGTTAAAATATACTCTTCATCACTTCATTAGAGCTACATGATTTAAGTATCTCTAGATACAGAACAGGCTCTTGATCTGAAAAATGATGTGAATTCTAAGTATTATTTTAAGAAGGCTATGAAAAGTGAATGCTATGATGCGTTGAAAAATGAAATATGAATTTTCTATTAATGCATAAATTTGAATAGATGCTCATGCATTCAAATATGCTCTAAGCTTTAAAGAGCAGGAAAAAAAATAGGCCAAATAGCATACAAAAGAAAAAAAGGGGGAGAAACAGAACAAACCGGGGAAACATTATGGAATTCTATGCAAATGGCCTAGAACTTTGAGTTCATCTGTCAAAGTAGGATTTAGAAAATGAGTCTTTGTTTTTAAAGAAGCATTAATTTGTATCCTTTATTTTATTTTTGTTTGGTGGTAGATGTTAAACTTCTTTGCTTCTATTTCTCCCAAATAGGTCTGGTAATGTTTTTATTTTTACCTTTTAATTTCACATGTTGACTCCACAGGATATGACTACAATAAAGAATAAAACATAGGGCTGGGGGTATAGCTCGAAGGTAGAATGCCCCTGAGTTCAATCCCTAGTACCACAAAAAAAAAAAAAAAAAAAAAAAAACTGAAGTGTCTTCCTCTTCCTTCTGATCTTCCTTCTGTGTGTGTGTGTGTGTGTGTGTGTGTGTGTGTGTGTGTGTGTGTGTTTCACTTTCCCATTACTTCTTCAAGTCATTATTCTGGTTAGAAGAGGGGAGGAAGGCTTTGGTCTCACTATGCATTTCCAACACCTCCTTCATTCATTCATTCATTCATTCATTCAGCAAATGTCTGCTGCACACTTACAGTGTGCCTGTACTCTCAGAGGTACAAACGAGACTGCATTCTATGAGACAAGCCAAGTTCCTATGTCCTATTTAGAGTTTATATCCTATTACAGAGACAAGCAGTAACTGAAGCAATAGTAACAGAGACTGCTCAGTATGATGGACAGAGATCAGAAGGAAGATGAAGACACTTCAGTTTTGTTTTTGTTTTTTTTTTTTTTTGCGGTACTGGGGATTGAACTCAGGGGCATTCTACCTTCGAGCTATACCCCCAGCCCTATTTTTTATTCTTTATTTTGAAACCAGGTCTCGCTAAGTTGCAGAGTGCCTCACTAGGTAGCTGAGGCTGGCCGCAAACCCGGATTCTCTGGTCTCAGCCTCCCGAATGCTGTGATTACAAGCGTTCGCCACCACGCCCAGCTTAAGACACTTCATTTTTAATTGAATATATTTTTAACTTATAGGTAAAAAATTATACATATTGTTAGAGTAGCATGATGTTTCAAAACTTGAACACATTTTGTAATGTTTAGATCAGGTTAAATATAATCTATCTCCTTAAACTGTTATCATTATTTTTTATGGTACAAACATTCAAAATCCCTTCTTGTAATTTTTAGAAGTACACAGTACATTATTGTTCTTTACAGTCACCCTGTTGTGCAATCTACTTTATTTACTTATTTATTTTTGCGGTACTGGGGGTTGAACTCAGGGGCATTCTACCTCCGAGCTATACCCCCAGCCCTAATTTTTATTCTTTATTTTGAAACCAAGTCTCACTAAGTTGCGGAGGGCCTCACTAGGTAGTTGAGGGTGGCCGCGAACCCAGATCCTCCGGTCTCAGCCTCCCGAATGCTAGGATTACAAGTGTGCGCCACCACGCCCGACTTGCAATCTACTTTAAATGAGGAGGGAGGATGGACCCTCTGCAGAGGAGATGTCTTTGAGTCAAGATAAAGGATGACCGAAAGACAGAGGTGAGGAGAAGAATATCACAAGCAGAGGGCATCATGGTGAGGATGCTCGAGGGCAAGGAAGGATTCTCTCATTCAAGAGTTTATCTTGAACAGAAGAAAATGACATAAATGGCTCCTGTGGTGTAAAGAAGGAATGGAACCAGATGAGGTCCAAAAAGTAGGCAAGGAGCAGATCATGGAGAACACTGCAGGCCATTGCAAAGAGTGCAATTTGTTTGTTTGGTTGGTTGGTTTTGTTTTTTCAATGTCTAAAGGAAGAAAGTTGAAAGTTTTTGAGCAGGCAAGTAGCAGTATATAATTCCCATTTCTAAAGCACTTTGAGTGCTTCCTGGAAGGGTAGAGTGTAGAGGAACAATCATAAAGACCCCTTAGGAGATGAGCACAGCCACGACACAAGAGGGGAATGGAGTTGAATTAGTGTAGTGAAGATGAAAATAGAAAAAAGCAGAAGTAGACACATTTGAGGGATCTTTGGGAGGAAATGTCAGCAAGACTTCTTAATCAACAGCAAGTTAAGAAGAATAAGAGGTAGATGAGACTTAAAGATGACTCATAAGCTTCTGGTTAGAGCAAGAAGAAGGAATGCCAGTTCCTGAGATGAGGCCCAGTGATATTGCACAGTGTAAAGAGTTCCTATTTCTCTATATCATTGCAAAAAGTTATTTGAGGGTTTTGCTTGTTTTTTAATATAACTATTCTAGTAGATATGAAGTTTTACCTCATTGTGATTTTGATTGACATTTCCTTCATGACTACCAATGTACACATTTTATGTGCTTACTATACATTTGTATATCTCTTGGGGTAATATCTGTCTGAATTCTTCACATATTTTTAAATTGACTTTTTATAGAATTATAATAGTCCTTTATATACTCTGATACATGTCCCTTTTGAGATAAATAATTTGCATATGTTTTGTCCCAGTTTGTGACTTGGTTTTCTATTTTATTGAGAGTATTAATCACAGAAGAAAATAGTTTATTTTAATGTTCTCCAATTTATAAAATGTTTATGGTATCACTTATGCTTTGGATAATGTATAAATAATCCACGCCATACCCCAATATCACAAAGATTTATTCTTTCCTTCCTTCTTTTCTTTTCTTTTCTTTCTTTCTTCTAGTTTTAGGGGTCAAACCCAGGTCTTCTGTATGATAAGCAAGTTCTCTACCATTAAGCCATACCAGCAGTCCTACACTTAAGTTTTCTTTTAAAAGTTCAATAGTTTTAACTCCTAACTTTAGGCCTATGATCCATTTTTTTTGTATGATCACAAAGTTATACAAAATTTTCTGCATATAGATATCCAGATCTCCCAGCAATATTTATTGAAAAGACTTTCCTCTATTGAGTTATTTCAGAACACTTATTGAAACAATTGACCATATATTACTAGAGCTTATTTCTGGCCAATATCACACCATTGAGATTATTGTAGCTTCGTATTATCTTTTGAAATCTGGATATATGAGACCTCCAAATTTATTTTTTCAAGATGTTTTACTTTTTCTTGATCTCTTTAGTTTCTATATGAATTGTGGGATCAACTTTCCCATTCCTTCAAAAAGTCAATTGGATTGGTATAATTCCTCCATCAATTTTGGGAATTTTCTGTGTTAACAATGTAAAATTCTCCACTCCTCAAACATGGGATCATTTTCATTTTTTTAGATCTTCTCGAATTTTTTTCTTTAATTTCATCCATTCTTCCACTATTTTTTTTACTTTTGAGGATAAGTTTTACAGTTCATTTGTTAAATTTAATCCAAAATATTTTATTCTTTTTCATGCTACTAAAAATAGAATTGTTTTCTCAATTTTATTTTTAGATTTTTCATTTTTCCTTTAAAATTACACAATTATTACTTGCATACTGACCTTGTTTACTGCAACCTTACTGAACATAAAGGTTTTTAGAGGATTCCTTAGCATTTTCCATATAAAAAAATGATTTCATTTACAAATAGTGTTTTCATTCTTACTTTTCAATCAGATGCATTGTATTTTGTTGTCTTGTCCAATTGCCCTGGCTAGAACACACAGTGCAATATTAAATAAAACAGTAAGTGTGGAATTCTTATATTGTTTTTGAACCTAGGAAAAATCTTTCAGGCTTTCACTATAATTATGATGTTGCCTCTAATCAGATCGAAGAATTTACCTTCTAGTCTTAGTTTGGTAAATGTTTACATAATAAAAGGCAATTGATTTTGTCACCTGCTCGTGAGATAATTATGTGGGTTTTGTCTTTTATTCTGTTAATATGATATCACTTGTATTACATTTCAGATGTTAAATCAAGCTTATAGTAATGGGATAAATCTCACTTGGCCACAGTTCATAATTAGTTTTATATGGTGCTGGATTCAGTTTGTTAGTACTTCTTAGGTTTTTTGTCTAAATATGCATAAGGAATAATGATCTATCATTTTATTTTTATGACACCTTACATTTTGCTATTAGCATAATACTGGCCTCATAGAAGAAGTTGGGAAGTGTTCATCTCTCTTTTATTTTGTGGGAGAATTTTTGAAGAGTTGATATTATTCTACTTTAAATGTTTGGTAGAAATTGCCAGTGAAGACATACGGGCTTCAGTTTTTCTTTGTGTGAAGCTTATTATTTGTTGGTTTATTAATAATTCAATCATCTCTTTACTTTATATATGTTTATTAGAAGATTGTTTTCCTGGATATCATTGGTTGACAGGGTTTTGTTCTGATTTTTGTTTTTGTTTTGTTTTTTCTTTCAGGATTTTGAGTATGGTTACCCACTGCCTTCCATTCTTCCTTGTTTCTAGTAGGAGTCAACTGTTAATCTTACTGTGCCACTCTTGTACATGGCAAATCTTTTATTTCCTATTATTTCCAAGATTTTTATCTTTGTGTTTTACTTTCAATATTTTTATTATGATATGTCAGGGTATAAATCTGTTTACTTGTTTCTTCTTAGAGTTCATTGCACATCATGAATATTTAAATTAGTATCCACCCAAGTTTGGGGAGTTTTCAACCATTATTTGAAATTTTTCTACTCCTTTCTCACTTTCCTTCTGGTATTCCTAATATATATATATATTATTATTATTATTATTATTATTATTAATATTATATATTATTATTATTAATATATATATATATTAATACATTTAACTCTGTGACACATTTTTGTGAGTCTCTGTTAATTTTTTCTTCATTTTCCCCTTCTCTTTGTTCTTTGTATTGCATGATATCTATTGACCTATCTTCAAGATCACTGATTCTTTCTTCTGTTTGCTTTTTACAGAAAAGCTCTATTGTTAAGCCCCTCTAGTAAATTTTTAATTTCCTTTATTACACATTTCAGACCCAGAATATCCATTTAATTCTTTTTTACATATTTTGTAATCTTTAATATCCCTTCCTTGATGTTCTCTATTTGATGAAACATTGTCATTATATTTCTAATTTTTTAAACATGATTTTATTTAATTCTTATAATGGATTTATAATAGCTATTTGAAAATTTTTAGCTCCAAATCTAACATCTGGCCCCCTCAAAGGCAGTTTCTATTGCCTAGATTTTTACCATTTATAGAGTATTCTTTCCTGTTTCTTTATATCTCATAAAATTTTGTTGAAACCTGGAAATTTTAGATAATATGTTGTGGCAATTTTGAATCCTGGTCCCCTATAGGCCTTTTCCATTGCTTTCTTGCTTGTTTCATATTTTCTCAGTGACTTGGCTTGCCTAGCACAGTGGAATCTGTTTGCTTTGGCTTTCCCTGTGTGTGCAGCCTCTGCTGTCACCCCTCTTAGGCACATCATTGGGTATGTACACAGTTGTCCTTTCCCTTCCTTCACCCCCAGACATGGTGACAATTTTCATCGTGCTCACTTCAAATGTCTCTTTCCATGCCTGCATATTAAACTTCTTATTTCTCTTCCTCTATTGGCATCATACTTCTTTAATTGCTTGATGACCACTCCACTATTTTCAACAATGCTTTGACACACAAATTGCTCCATAATCTAATACAGTTAAATTTGGGTCCTGTATTAGTCTACTTGTGCTGCTAAAACAAAAGGCTACAGATTGGGTGGCTTAAACAACAGACATTTATTTCCTCAGTTATGGAAGATAAAAATTCGTAATCAAAAGGTCAGCAAATTCAGTTTCTGGTAAGGGTGACTCTTGCTTTCTGTGGATGTCTGCCTTCTCATTATGACTTTGGGCAGCCTTTCCTCAGAGTACATGCACAGAGAGAATGAGATAATGACCTTTCTGGTTTATCATCTTATAAGAACATTAATCTTATCAGATGAGAGCCCCACTCCTATAACCTTATTTAACCTTAATTACTTCCTTAGAGGTCCACCTCCAAATTTAGCCACATTGGGTATTCAGACTTCAACATATCTGGGGTGAGGAGGGGCATAAACATTCAACCAGTAACCAATCTTCCAATAGGGTGGTATTTAAGGCCAACCTTTGAAGCTAGCAGCAACTCCAGAAGGACTTTTCTTATCTGTGTTATTTCTTGGCTGTCTCTGTTAAACTTCTGTCTCTTTTACCATTAGCTTGTTATCATGAGCAAAAAGCCTACTGTTAATTGCTTACCAAAAAAATCTTTGTTGTTTTCAATAGTGACCTTATGCTTGGAAATCCCTATTCTCTCTTCCAATATTGTTTAAATTGTGTATCATCAGTCCTCTACAGGAAAGATGCTTATTTCTCCAGTATGATGTTCTGCCTTTCCCATGAGCATCACCAGAGCTGGTAGAAGGGACAGTGGCCCACTTTTCCTGGACTGACACACTTCTTCTATAAGTGGAATGCTAAGTGGAGATGGTAGCCCCAAGCTTATTTGTTCATGACTCCTAGAATAGAACCTCTATCTTATGAACAACCTGGGGCAGAGATATTCAGGACATTACTGCTCCTAGGCTAGAAATGTTGCCCAATGAGCATGTTCTGGGTGGAGAAAGGGAATCACAGTTTTCCTTGCCACATCTATATTGCACAGAGATTCTGCAACATGGATCTGAGGCAGAAGTGATTCCAGGTGCCTTTGGTTTTAGGGGTGAACTTCAGTCTTCAACTGGAAGCTGGAAGGAGAGGGAGCCCTGTCTTTTTGTTAATTCCATTCAGAGCATAGCTTCCACAGACAGAGCTTTTTGAAGGGAGGTTAACAGAGCATGTCTTGGCTCAAAACCACTTACTCATGTGTTTTACTGAGATTTAGTATATTTTCTTGAATAAGTAGTTTTTAATTTTCTACCTGCTCTTAAGACACCCTAGACTTTAATTCATTAAATTGCACACACACACACACACACACACACACACACACACATAAATTTTTACCAGTTTAATGGCTATTGAAAAGATTACACAAGTTTACCCCTACCAGCAGTCCTTGCTCTTGCTTCCCTACACCACTTTAACATATGATTTGAGACCAAGAAAAACCCTATTCCTCCCACTCAGCACCTAAAAAAACAAAAACAAAAACATATTATTGTTTAGACCAACGTTAGACAAGTATCATTTTGCTGCCATGAACCCAAAGCATATCTCCAATCACTGGGCCTGGAATGGGGAAAAACTGGAGAGTACCCAATAGTGGTCATGGTATCTCTAGGGCCCAGTATCACAATTCCCTGAGATAAAATAGCTACAAAGATGACCTCCCATAACTCATCATCTTATATTTACATGCCACCAGGAGGTAGAATCTTTTGCTCCACCCCTGGAATCTGGGTCTTGAAATTTGCTTAAACCCATTAAATGTGGTAAAAGTGATGCTCTTCCAGTTCTGGGCTTGGGCTTTCTGACATCTGTCAGCTTTCACACTTGTTCTTTTGCTACTCTGCACTGCCAGATCCAGAATTCCAGGCTAATCTAATAAAATGAGACATCATAAAGAGAAGAACCCATGGGAAACAGTACAAAGGCCTCAGCCAAAAGCCAGTGCAAAGACCCCAAGAATGCAAGCAAAGCCATGGTGGCCCCATTGCCTTGCTCAGATACTAGCAGAAGGTCACCTCCTGAACAAGCTCAGCTGACCCCAGAGGGAAGCCTGGCCAAATGATAGCCCACAGAACTATGAGTAATAAAATGAATGTTGTCTAGGTCATTGAGTGTGGGGGTGGTTTGTTGTATGGCAACAGATAGATGAAATATTCCCTTTGAAATTACATAATGAGACTTCTTTCAGATTAAGTTTCTTAGCAGCAGATAATAGATATAGAAATCTAACCCAAAAGAATGGAAACCAAACTATCAGACCAACACATGTGTATCTATGTTTATAGCTGCACAATTCACAATAGCCAAACTATGGAAGCAGCCAAGATGTCCATCGGCAGATGAATGGATTACAAAACTATGGGATATGTACACAATGGAATTTTACTCAGCCATAAAGAAGAACAAAATCATGTTATTTGCAGGGAAATGGATGCAACTGGAAAACATTATGTTAAGTGAGATTAGCCAGTCACAAAGAGTAAAGAAGCATATGTTCTCCCTAATATGTGGATGTTAGGGAGATGATGGGGCATAAGAGGGTCTCCAGATGAAATAGGAGAGACCCTCAAAAGCAAAGAAGTTGATTTAACTGAAGGGGTTGGAGGGGGGGGCACACTAATGTATATCAAGGTTACTCACTAAACTGAACTTGAAAGGGAGGGAGGGCGAGGGAGCGGGGTGGGAATTTGGGGAAGGGGTCAAATGAGAATTGTGAGCACATATATCGTTATCAATTTGTACCTAACAAAGATGTATGCTTACAATATATGAATAAAAATAAAAATTAAAAAAAAAAGAAATCTAGTGATGAGTCGGAGAAAGAGGAGGAAGGAGAAAAGAAGGAATATCAAGGGACAAAGTTATCTATGACATGGAGACAGAGCAAATTGCATGAGAAAGGAGATTGAAAAAGGTGAGGACAGGTGGTAAGAAAGTGAGAGAATGAGACCTCAGGAGGAGCTGGATTAAGGATTCAGGAGGTCACGTGGTGAACATGTGGGTGCAAGAAAGGGAAGGAGACGGTAAATTGGCAACAGAGGGCATGGGTTCAGATCTCAGCTCTGCCATATGTAGCCATCTGACCTTAAGGAAGGCATTTGTCATCTCTGTCATTCAGTTGCTTATCTGCTAAAAGGAGGAACCAGAATAAATAATCTCATCCAGATTTAATCTTTTTATATGCCAAGAAAATAAAGATGAGTTTGATGGTTTTTATAAGTACTTCATCCAAAAGCCATACCTACTGACAAGTAAACAAGACTCTGTAACAATAAGTGGCTGGCTTATTTCACATGTGCTACAGAGTATTAATAGTTTATCTTAACAAGAAAAGAAATATTGTAGAGATGCTCTGTTAGCAGTGTCCAAACTGTTAACAATTTTTGATCCAAAATTTTTACCTGACTTAATTTGAGGCTTTGCTTTTTGTATTCATGACCTCAATAAATCACATCTCATATTATTTCCTAAGAATAACTCTTCTAATGTGATATAATAGATGTGCTAGTCTTTGTTGTATACATTTTTAAAGCAAAGTCATAAATATCCTTTACAAAAAGGCCCTTAGCAGTTGCTAAAATATTTGATGCTAACAGACATATTACTATTCTTTAGAATATTAATTTGGCTCCATGAAATAAACAGAAACATTTCATATATTATCAATGGGTAAATATTTTGTTAAATTTTGCTCCCAATATGAATTCATTTCAAATTTTTATTCATTCATTCATGTATACTGAATGTATTTCTCCTAATTCCCCACTGAGAATGATCTCCCTAAACACACCAAGCTCTCATTGTTTTCACATGTCTCTATCTTTACCATGCAATGATCTCAGGCTGAAAAACTTATCCTAACCTGCTTTCCATATAGTTTCTATAACCTACTCTAATTCCTTAATATTTTTCAGTCCTTAGCCTATCACTTCTTAAAAAACATTCTCTAACCCCAAAGTCCACCCAGGACCTAGGTTTCCTTTCTGTATCCTCACTGAATTTCCTCAGCATGACAGGACAATGCTATTGTAGTTGCCTCTTTCTTATGTGTATGCCACATTAGACTCTAAGCTTCAAGAGGACAGAGATCTAGGATTAGTAATATTTTCTCTCCTATGTCTAGCACTTAGTGTAGTTGTGCTAAACCTATGATTATTGGACATGTGAAAAGTGAATGAATACATTGCATGTGGCACTGTGGAAGAAATTAAAAAGAACTGGAAGTATGTATAACATTAAAGTTTGCTATATCTACTATAGGTGTAACTTCTGATTTTCCCCACTGTGGAAAAGTCTTAACTTTTTCAAATTAATAATTCAATAAATTATACTATCTATCTTAAAAGTAGGAATAATTGAGGAAAGGAACAGTAAACATTATAATGTATATGTCTATTTTCTGCAAGAGAAGTTACAGGAGAAATATTTTAATAAAAATGTTTTCTTCATGCACTTAGGATATCTAAGGAATCAAATAAACTATATAGAGTATTGCATTTTTCAGAATATGAATTATATGAATCAATCAACCACCTCTTAAATGTTCCATAATGTATCCAAGGTGCAAAGGTTTACCATTTAGAAGCAATAGCATCTGGGGATTCTTTGGATATTTAAGACAGAGAGAATGAAGACACAGACACAGATGTCCGTTACCTGTCTAGTGTGAAGGCATACATCTTGGGGGCTTTGTCATTCACAAGGTAACTTCTTTCCAGAAACTCCATGGTGGCCAGGAGAAGAGCCGTTGTCGTGGTGGTGGTTGGTGATGTTGTTGCTGTTATTTAACTCACTATCCAGTTTTGGAAGCAAATCAGCACTGTGGTTATTCACACCCTCTCCAAAGAAAACATTAAAAGGCTTTCAGGACTGGAATTAAGGAGCTTCCCACCTTAATGTTCTTTGTTGGTCTGCTGAAATTACAACCTCTTTGGAGTATCAGCTGGCCTTACTCATTCACCCACAGAAACTGCCTCCCTAGGAGACTTGTAACTGGAATCATATAAAGTGTGTGTGTGTGTGTGTGTGTGTGTGTGTGTGTGTGTGTGTGTGTGTTTGTGTGTGTGTGTGTGTTTGTGTGTGTGTGTGTGTGTGTGTGTGTGTGTAGGGAGAGAAAGAGAAAGAGAGATGGATGAGGGGAGATTGTGCTTTCTAAAAAGAAGAGCAGCTCAAGGGTTTCCTACCAAATGCTGATGTAGGGGTTTGGCCTTCAGAGCACACCTGAGTGAACTGCAAATAGCTACCCTTCTGTGCGCTAATCTTTCCTTGTTTGTTGTTTGTTGAGTTTTCTTCTTTTTTTGGCCTCTCCCTCTCTCTCTCTCTCTCTCTCTCTCTCTCTCTCTCTCTCTCTCTCTCTCTCTCTCAACTTAAAATCATTTCTTCTGGGATTTAGTTCTAAGATGACCTCTAAGCAGCTGTCAGGATTTGCTTCTCCTCCCCAAGGACCGCTTTGGGACTTGACTACTGAAGGGAGGACAAGGGTCATTAGTTATCGAACTCTGTGATCTGAACCTGTGCCTGGTGCGGCAGCTTTGAAACTCTTTGACAGGCAAGAGAAGGGCAGACTTGGCTTCTAAGTAAATAACAGCTTTCATTCACACAAGAACTGGAGTGAACTGTGTTCTCCTTGGCCAGGGTTCCCTCTGCTGAGGAAAAAAGATACACCCAGGAAACCCGATCAGGCGTTTAGGAATGGAACCTCGAGTTACTCCCGAGAGACCTTCAGTTCACAAGTTTCTAGAAATCGACATTTTACTTCATTACATAGCATTTTCCTTTCTACATAAGAGAAGGAGCTATAGCCCAGTCACAAGAGACTGGTCAAATAGCAGGCATTTGTTTGTGGCTAAAGACTTGCACAGATACATAGAGGTGAGTGGGGACTGAAAGGAGCAGAGCTGTATGCCCCAGACTACTGAGTCCTGGTTCCCCACTTCCCTGGTGCTTCCTCTATTGAAAATGCAGAGTGCAGTGTCACAGAAATTTGCCCATGGTGTCAAGCAAAGCTCTCTCATGATGGCCTAATAAAATAAAAATCATCCCTGCTGAATAGAAAGGGAGGCAATGGCAATGGGAGTAGACAGTGAGAGCCTCCCTTGGCTGAGAGGAGAATGTAAGGTCTCCTGGCACATATGGTAGAGCTACACCTCTTGTGAATCTTAAGACTTCAACCCATCTCCCTCACAGCATAAATTCCAAGGTCTCCTCATGTGACCCCATTGCCTAACTGGCTGTTAACATTCCTCTAACAGTAGGGAACCAGAGAAACAGCTCTGGGGAAGCCATTTGTCCTTATGGGAGAAGACATAAAATTCTAGGTCTAGTGTTAGTGGAATATAAACCAAAGTATTTTTTTCATATGTCCTTACTCTTAACTTTGCAAAATAGTAGAGTATTCTGTAGAGGTAAAATGAGGAAGCCAGAAAAGAAATACTAACCCACCTGTGGGACACAGTGCCATACTTTATAGCATAAATCATTTGTGAGTAGTTTCTAGCATATGTGATAGACACAGAACTCAGGCAAATAAATGCTAAAAAAAAAAGAAAGTACTTCAAATTAGGCTGAAATCTATTAAAGATAGGAGAAAAGAAGAGAGAAGAAACATTTACATATAAGAAAGAATATTTGGCTATAGATAACAGGAAAAAACAATTAGGAGTCTGAGATTCCATACCACAGCTTTGCTATGAGTACAGGCATGGTTGCAGATACATTTATACCTGCTTATGATTCTATGAGGTTGCCAGTCAGTTTTCCAACACTGTGACAATATAGCTGAAAAAAAAAAACTTAAAGGAAGACATTTATTTTGGCTCATGGTTTCAATCCATGATTAGCACACTTCATTGCTTTGGGCCTGAGGTGAGGCAGAACATCATGGTAGAAGGCATGGCAGAGGGAAGCTGCTCAGCTCATGGCACCTGGAAAGTAGAGAAGGAGAAGAAAGGGACAGGGACAAGCTAGAGTATGTATGGGCATGCCCCCAAGGACCCACTCCCTCCAACTAGGTTCCACCTTCTACAGTTTCCACCATCCCTCAATCTGTTCAGCTATGAATCACTAAATCCATTGATGAGGTCAGAGACCTCATGATCTAATTACTTCCCCAAAGCCCCACCTCTGAACCTTGCTACATTGGGGACCAAGCTTTCAACATATGAGCCTTTGAGGAACATTCCAGATCTGAGCCATAACAACGAGTATGGAAGTAACATACTAGGTTATAGAGTGGATTGCCTGTGGGCAAGGAGCAAGCTAGGGTTGGTATAAGATAGGGTGAGGTTGAGATGAGGAAAGAGGGACAGGGGGATCCAAGCAAAAAAAGGACCAAAAAAAAAAAAAAAAAGAACAGTACTCCAAAAATGTATTCTATGATTGCTTTTATTTATTTATAAAGTTGAACTATATAAAATTGCCATTTTTCTGGACTCTATCTGGTCTCATTTCAGCAACTTTATACGATTCAGTTTAAATATACATGTGGACACCTACAAAACATATGTGCAGACATGTATAATGCATTGAAAATTAAATGCACATTTTTAAAGTACTGAGAAATTAGGTACTATTTTCATCAAAAATTTATGAATTTATTAGTGTTCCTCTTGAAGATAATTACTATAAACAAGAGCATCTTGTGCAAATAGAATAAGAGCAGGGAACAGTGGATTAGAGCAAATGAAACTTTTATGTTAAAAAAAGTAAGTTTTAAGCTGGGCATGGTGGCGCACACTTTTAATCCCAGCATTCGGGAGGCTGAGACCAGAGGATCCGGGTTCGCGGTCAGCCTCAGCTATCTAGTGAGGCACTCTGCAACTTAGTGAGACTCAGTTTCAAAATAAATAATAAAAAATAGGGCTGGGGATATAGCTCGGAGGTAGAATGCCCCCGAGTTCAATCCCCAGTACTGCAAAAAAAAAAAAAAAAAAGTTTTGCTGTCATAAATTTAGATGCAATCACGAATTGCCTCTATGTTGTGTTTTGTAAAATATTCATCGGTTGATAACCTTATACTCTGAAAACTCATCTTAAGGGCACCATTATTCCCCACAATAAATATTATGTCATCACAGTTTATGAAAAATTTTCCATCTTTCCTGACTAACCTGTGACCCACTTTGGCCTGAACTGCCTACCAGGGTCCAAGAGCCCTAATTAGGAGTCACAAAGCCACAGGGTAGATATTTGAAAAGCAGCTTGGATCGGAAAAGAAAATCCCTTCTCTTGCTGACAGTTGGTTTTGGTGGGCATTATGCTGCTCATCTTAGTTTCCTAGGCAACTGGCTTCCAAACCATCCTGAATTACAGGTTGTCCTCTCCACCCACTCTCCATCACAAGCTTGTAACAACTGAAGGGGCAAAATGCAATTTATAACAGTTACCTCTGGGAATAAATATTCTGTCAGCCACAAGAACATCACCGATACAACTGAAGAACTGGTTTGGCTCCCCAGTGCTACCTGTTGTCAGCAATAATCTCTTAATAGGATTTTATAAACAGTAGCTAATACTTGTGCAAAAATAATTTACACACATGCCTTATACATTATTTGATATTTCACTTGCAGAATGGATTTATGTATTTATGCAAAGCTGTCGTGATCATCCCTAGACACAAAAGTGTCAGGTTCTCACGATTTGTGTTCCCAAAATCTAAATTCACATTTCAGAAATACTTTGTGATTGCACTGTTCACCTATAACTATCTTTTCAAAAGAGACACGAAAATGAGGCTGTTTTAAAATAATAAAAGTGGACTCTCATGTTTGATCTCTCCCATGTTGTGGAGAGGCAGAGTGGTGAAGTGGTTTAGTACATGAGCTTTCAAATTAGATAGACTTAGTTTTGGTTTCTGGTTTGACCACTTCCTAGATATGCAACCTTGAACAAGTTATGTGACCTCTGTTTTTCAGTTTCTCATTTGTAAAATGGGGACATTAATAGAATCCACCTTAAAGAACCCTTGAGAAGAGAAAAGAGATATTATACACAAAAGTTCTTAGAGTAATCTCTGTCATATGACCAGTTTTATTTAGCAGTGTGTTGCTACATACCTGATTACGTCTAAGTAAAATGTCTTGATGCCCCCAAGAAATTGGCCCCAGTTTTAGCAAAAGGCTAAGAATTACTCATAGAATGGGTAATGAATGGAAGTATCCATCAATGAAATAGAACCAGGTTACTGGAAAGAATACCTGGGAACTTGAACCTGCCATTGGTTGCAGAGCTTTAGGTACCTCTGGCAAAGTGGTTTAGTACATGAGTTGGACCCATAGCTGGGTTCAGCTTTCTCAAATTATAGATTTATGTGTGCTCCATAGTATCCCCTTACCAGTATAATGGCATTCAGAATTGATTATCCATGAGAGCTCTCTTCCACAACAGGGGAATAAATTCATACTCAACCAGGGTAATCACCTACTAAAGAGTCCAGACTTATGTGTCCCCAAACAGACAGTAAAGATCTTATTATTTCCAAGTTGTGTAGAATTTCTTTAGCAAGGTGATTTTATGGTTATTACTACAGTGTAAGTTTTTCAAAAGTTTTATGCAGAAACATGAAAACAAAGACACTGGAAATTTAATTGGGTTGTATTTTAAACAGCATTATGAAAATTTCATTTTAATCTAAAGTAAATATACATAAAACACCAGCCACTTTCAATATTTCACACATTACTGGAAAATGGACTGAAAGCTGTTTGATTTTATTTTCTTTTTGATAAATGAGAACCATATAACTTTTTTCTTTTTATTGTTTTTATTTTTAAAGAGATCGAGCTATAGAAATGTTCCAGAAAAAAATGCAATTTGTATTTATTGCAAAAAGAAAGACTTGATAAAATATTGATATTAAACTAAAAGAAATATTTTATTAAAACTCATAAATGCAAATAAATAATACAAAAATAAATGAGCAGTATTATGGAGGGGGAAATATAAGGGCTAGATGGTTGACATATTTATGAAGTATATATTTTATCAATTAGTCTTCATATACCACATTTTCTTTTCCAAGAGCTCTGCAAGTCTGAGCTACTTAACCCTTAAAAATCATTCTGTATGCTAGATGTTATGTCTTACAAACTTGAAAGCAATAGTTTTCCTGCTTCACAATCTTCCAACTACATATATATATATCTACATATATATATATATATATATATATATATATATATATATATATATATATGTAGAAAAACACAAGAGATTACAAGCACCTGACCCATGTTTTAAGGCATTAGAATGTAAAAGGTGAGCTGAGCATGGTGGTGCACACCTGTAATCCCAGTACTTGGAAAGCTGAGACAGGAGGACTGCTGGTTTGAGACCAGCATCAGCAACTGAGGGAGGCTCTTAGCAACTTAACAAGATCCTATTTCAAAACAAAAAATAAGAAGGACTGGAGGTGTAACTCGGAGACAGAACACCTGAGTTTAATTCCTAGTACCAAAAAAAAGAAAATGAAGAAGAAAAGGTGACACCAAGAGCTGTTGTATGCATATATGAATGTATATAGGTTGAATCTCACTATGATGCATAATTATATTGCACCAATAAAATTCTAAAAAGATAAGAATATTAAGGGTGACAAATACATATTTTCCAATATTCCAACTCCTTGATCTATAAGTATATGAACCTTTGAAAACTAAAACATTAAGTTCCTGAATTAAAAAAAAAAAAAAAACTAGTAATAGGACCTTCTTGTCCTGTTTGGAAGACACTCTTTAATTTGCATAAGTCATGTTTACTTTCCTTTAGTGAAAGGCCACAGGAGCTCATAATTTGTCTTAAGGAGAAGGATCTTAGCAGAGAACCCCCAGATGAATGCCAAAAGAACAAATGCGCAGCTCACTTTCTTCTCTGAATCAAGAGTCTGGATTTATTTGACTCCTGGCTGACAGGAGTACATCTCAGGAGATAGTCCTGAGACAAGACAAAAGCTGCCTTAGAGTTTTCCCCAAAAGACAGCCATTGCTTTTCATGTGGAATCCAAAATGCATCAAGGGACAGCAGTTGTCTTTTCTGCTGGGAAGCACAACCACAAGACATTACAGCTAATTCATCTCTTCTTTTGGTATCAGTGAATTTCCTTCCAGTGAGTCTACATTTTAAAATGTTGCTAATCCACTTGTAGCAAATCTCACCATCACCTCCAGCTGATTTGAGTTAGGGACCAACAAAGTGTGGCATTGTAACTTTTGCAACACTGAGCTCTCTATCCAATCATCCAGATACTGTCCATTTTCATTGTAGTCAGCTAACTCTGAAAGAGAACAAATATTGATTTAATTATAACAGGCAGAAACAAGGCATCATGGAAAAATACTATATTTAGCAACAGATTTTTAAAAAGCCATAGTGCTGAGGAAAATATTCCTCTTGAACATCCAGAATCCAAAACGAAAATTATTCTGAGTCTTCACAAGAAATGTGATTCTTCATCATTCACAAAATGAAAGTTTCATTTTAATCATTATAAATGTCCATGTTAAGCTGCTACAAAATAATGTCCAAGACACAACAGCAATGTTTTCCTATTTTAAGTATTATTTATGCAACAAAAATCAATGACAAAACAATATCAACAGTTTTCGCTGGTATGCATTAATTATACAGAATAGTGGGTTTCATTGTGGCCTACTCATATAAGCATCTAATATAAAATCAATTTAACTCCCCAATACTTATTCTTACCCTGTCCTCCTCCCTCCACTTGATCCCCTTCCTCTACCTTAATGGCTTTCCTTCTATTTTCATGAGTTCGTTTGTGTTAGTTAGCTTTTCATTGCTGTGACCAAAATACCTAACAAGAACAACTTAGAGGAGAAAAAGTTTATTTAGCTCATAGTTTCAGAGGTTCAGTCCAAAGTTGGCCAACTCAAAGGCAGAAACATCATGGCGGAAGGGTGTGGCAAGGGAAAATTGCTCAGCATAGCCAGGAAGCAGAATGAGAGAGAGAGAGAGAAAGGTATCCTTGGACATATATAGTCCTCAGGGTCATGCCCCCAGTGATCCAGCTCCTTCAGCCATGACCCGCTTTCCTGCAGTTACCACCCAGTAAATCTATTCAAGTTATTAACCATCAATATATTTACCCGCTGATTAGATTAGAACTCTAACTCAATTACCTCTGAACATTTTACAATAGTGATACGTGATCTTTTTCAAGGAACATTCTCTATCCAAACCATAACATCCTTCTTTTTCTTTTTTCCTTCTTGCTTCTACCTATGAGAGAAAACATGATATTTGTCTTTCTGAGCCTGGCTTATTTCACTTAGCCTGATGCTCTTTAGACCCATCCATGTTTCTGCAAATGACACAATTTTACTCTTCCTTGTAGCTGAATAAAACTCCACTATTTTTATATGCCACTGTTTCTTCATCCATTCATCTGTTGATGGACACTTAAACTGATTCCCCAACGTGGCTATTGTAAATCATGCTGCTGTTGATGAATATGCAAATTAGTACATCCAGTATGAACAGTTTTTGGTAGAGTTGGTTAGAATGAGATTTGGTATGACCTACATTTCCTTGTCACAAGTTACTTCCAAGAAAGTTGATATATAGTATACTTAGAGGTCTCTTGGACTTTTTCTACTGAAGGAAACAGAAAGAGAAATCAATTCTTCAGTTCATATAATGTCCCAAATGAATACTAATATTTCATCACTTCTTAGAATCTTCATTATTATGGAGGTTGCTGTCAACAAATAAGGAACAGTTATTTTTAATCCATTTGCCAATTTCTCCTCAACTTTTTAATAAATATCAGGCCCCCAACTAACGTCGGTATGCTGACAAGTTCTAAAGTTTGAACACAATAGATTCACTGTCTGCCCAAGTACATCCTTTGCATGGTTGACTGGCCATGCATTCCACTTCAGAGCATTCCACTTTAGGCCCATGATGTTGTTAGCCTCTAAATCAAACTCTTTACTGGGTAGCTATAAAATTCTACCCAATGATGTATTAAACCATCTGCTAAGTTGATGTAACTTATACCCAGGGTGTATGATACTCTGCTCTGAGAATAGCTGTTCTTGAGATTAGAAGTTCTCAGGACTATGACACCTGAATTCATCCCTGCCAACCACTTTTAATTTATACTTCTGCAGAAATAAACATGCACACATGCTGGATGCATTCAGTTGGTAAATTTGGAGCTGTTAGTTCTAATTCTGTCTCCATCACTGACTTTCAGTGTGTCAATGAATATGAATATGTTAGCTTCTTTCTGCTGCAATTGAAAAAAAAATAAGTAAATGACACTATTGTGTCATCTAAGAAGACTCTTAGTAGTAAAAATAATTCCATTCCTCCTTTAGACTAAACAAAATACCTCCCAAGTATTTTCTTGTGTTAAATGTTCTCATTAAAGATTGATAAGTCATTTATTGATAAAAATGACATATACTATCAGGTAAGTACTAGCTAAATAAAATTTTTAACATTTATTTAAGAATAACACTTAGACTTAACAATATGTTCAAAATTTAAGAAGGTAGGCAGTGAACAATAAGTCCTCTTCTTATCTAATATCCAGGGAAGAAGTCAATTTTTAAACAATATTTTGAATATCATCACAGAATTCTCTGTAAACATATAGACACACTCTCACGTATACCTTTTTAAGCCAAGTTTTCCAAATTTTTCTGAGGCTAATATTTGGTGATTGCCAAGACAACATTAATGATGAAGTGATTTTCTGTCCTTTGGCTGTTCCTGAGTCTCAAGTCTGTCCTCTGTCTTCTGGACCAGGGAGATTTGATGCTTGTAACTGTCATTTCACATGCCTCCAGGAGTCGGCAAGGGAATTCCACTTGCCAGTTCTGTCTAAGTTCACAAAGGTTGCATTTCATTGGGAAAAAAAAGCGAAAGAAGAAAGCAAGGAGCTGTAGGAGACAACTCGGCTCACTGCTCACACCAATGACGGCCACTATATCCCCACCTCACAATTTGCAAGGAAATACCTGTGTCTCATGACTAAGCTCCAAGATCACACTAAGCTGTACCAATTTAGACACATGTAACTTTTACTCTCTGAGAATTTATCATGTAAGAGAGAATTGTCCTTGAAAAGCCATGGTGGATAATAGACCATCACAATCACAAACCAGCAAACTTGCCATAGTACTGCCAATATTTTATCCTTCAAGTCTTTGATACTCATTCACAAAACCTGAACAAAGTGTGAGGAAACCCAAAAAGTAAACATTGCTCTCCTAGGCACCTTCAGTATCAACATAAAGATTAGAAACTCCTATCTTAGCCCCTTGGATTATTATATATGTCTCTCAATCGAAAACAATATCACGCATCATACATTATCTTAGTTTCTCATGGCTTAAAAAAAATTCTTACTCTCTAGAGTCTGAAATTACAGATGTTGATATTTATTGTTCTGAACAGTTAGATGACTTAAAATTAGGCAATTATTTGTCACAGGCATGCAAATATTTTCCTGCCTTGTGGAGAAATGTCACATGAAAGTGAATCTTTTCTGTCTTAGTTTAATTGTGGAAGTAATGACAGTGCACAAGAAAATAATATCTCTTCCAACACCCCGAGGGCAAAATTACCCCATGGCTCCATGCTGTAGATCTCTTTTGCTTGGCAAGTTTCAATTATTCCTCGTCAGCCATGGTGTTTACAAACACTCAGCAACTTATTATTCAGTAGATGAGAGGAAATGGGAAGGGTACCAAAAAAAAAAAAAAAAGTAATTTCACTAAGACATTAAGTAATATGAAAAGACTAATTAGATTTGTGAGCTGTCCATCATTTTCCCCTAAGAATTTTCACATGAGATTTCTTCCTCCTTGGTTCCAAAATCAAATGGTGTGCACATAATAATTAGAATTTGGAGTTTCTAAGCAAAGATGAACACCTGTGGATATGACAGCAGCCCCTCAAAGTATTCAACCAAAACCCGAAGACATGCCCAGTGGCCTCTCTCTATTCTCTTATTTCGTTTTTGCGGTGCTGGGGATCCGACCCAGGACCTTGTGCATGCTAGCCAAGCACTCTACCACTGAGCTACATCTCCTAGTGGTCTTGCTTCTAAAGAACAGTATGTGTGTATTATTACATTACAGGTAGCTTGAATTAGCTGCCATGTTTGTAAAACTGGCACTCGAAAGAATAAGCTATTAGATAGCCTGCAATAATGCCTTCTCCACCTGCAGCACTGCCTTCCCCTCCAGCTGTGCACATGGAGGCTGCCTTCTCACCCTGCTAGATGTCACCTCCTCACAGAGCCCTTCTCATTCTCCACGTGAAAAACAGAGTTATCTCAGCTATTCCAATTTCCCTTCTCCTGCTACACTCCCTATCCCTCTCGCAGCCCTAATCACTATCTCTGATACCTTCTTTGGTTCTGTTTTTTTTTTTTTTTTTTTTAGCTTGTTTGTTTCTCCTCTCATTTATTCCTACAAGAATGTAAGGTCTTTGTGAGCAGAGGTTTGGGCTGTTTTCACACTGTTTTATCATTCATTTTTGGTATACGGGGTCTAGCATTCCATGATAACTTTTTTTAGAAATCAATAGATGGATAATGAATAGAAAAATGATGGATGGATGGATGGATGGATGGATGGATGGATGGATGGAATATACTGCTTAAAAAGGATTACACCATGATTAAGAATAAAACCGTTGAAGTTAGGCAGACTTAGAATCAGTATCACCAACTGGGTTATCATAATCTTTCTGCCCCTGCTATCTTATCTATAAATTGGGAATAAGCAGATTTTTCTCTAATTCTAATTTCTCTAGGATTATTACAAAAATTGAATACAATAATTTGGATAAAGTACATTTCACTTATAAAACTCATAGTAATTTATTCAATAAAAATATTCAAATTAATACTTCAAATATGCAACTGGTTTGTTATCATATAGGCAATTCTGCCTGATCAAATATAAAAAAAAATCACAAAGTACGTTCAGGTGAAGGTGTCAAGTAATATGGAGAAAAGACTATCCTAGATTAGACTTTTCTGTCTTTCAGAGTAATAATAAGCCATGTGCATTGGTGCATGCCTGTAATCCCAGTACTTGGGAGGCTGAGACAGGAAGATTGCAAGTTTGAAGCTAGCCTCAGCAACTTAGGGAGGCACGCAACAACTTAGTGAGACCCTCTTTGAAAATAAAAATTTTAAAGGGCTGGGGGGGGTAGCTCAGAGGCAGAATACTCCCAGGTTCAATCCTCAATACCAAAAAATAATATTTAGTGTTGTCAGGGATAGTAAACCTGAAATTGCACTGTCAACTCATAGCCACCTCTATGCTTCCTCGAGGGGAGAAAGAAACAGCTAAAGAATACTAAAGCTGATGAATTTTGGAAGCACAATACACAACTCTGACATTTAGTAGATAATTTATTACATGCCCAGATATTATTTTAATTATTTTTCTTATTAAAACACAGATATTTTATTGCCTTGTTTCTTTTACTAAAACCTGCACAGTAAGCTTTATTCTAGTGCTACTTAAATCTAAGTACATTTGTACAATAAACATGCATTTTAAAATACATATGGAGAGAGTCAATTTAGTATAGAGCACAAAAAGTTCTGCATTATTTCTCATTGGCACAAAACTAATTGGCTTTTCCCAGTTGCTGCACAAATATTTATTTTTCCATTTTATTATCTTCACAATTGCAGCTGAAAAAGCAATACCACCTGGCAAAATCTGGAAGAAGAGACCTTTTATTCTCAAGCACCTTTGCCACGTTGATTTCCTAGGTCTCATAATCTATTGCTGATAGAGAGCCCCTAATTTTCCCAATGTCACCCCCACTGATAGCACAAGTTCCCTATGCATATCCACATCCCAAACAACATTTGTTGAATGTTATTGCCTTGAGCTGAAAAATAAAGATTCTAAAATGAGTGCATTGTCTGCGGCTCCAGAATTAGAACTGAAAACTGATGGCATAAGCTCCTAATTCCTCCATTGACCATATTAGAGTCATGCAAATCTTGGCTGGTATCTCTGTGTGAAATACAGAAAGAATGATAAGTAGTGAAAAGAATGGGAAAATTAAAGAGAAAAGAACCAAAACTCATTAAAAAATCTTTCATATAATCTAATTTAGTCAGTTGGGATCCTTTAACTCCTTGAGATATTTGGCATTAACCCTAAATTCTATGGTATATGTAAACCTAAAATCTTCTCTGTATTTTGACACTTTTCTTGGGGAATGAAAAAAAAATAGAAGGGATAGGAAGGTGACAGCCTCCAGGGTCTACTTCTATGTAAGGTATCTCCATTTAGCAAAGTATTAAACCAGAAAAGAAACTCTCTTTCACGTCTTCGCAGAAGAAATTCAATTTCCATTGGTGAATGTAGCAGACTTTACTGGAGATAAGGGGGCAAAGATGATTGAGTTTTTAGATTACAGCAATATAGGCACGGGTAGAAACCTCCTCCACAAGAACCCCAAAGCTTAGGAAATAGAATTGAGAATCAATATATAGAATGGCATCAAATTAAACAGGTTCTTCACAGCAAAGTAAACAATCAAGAGTCTGAAGAGAATGGCTACAGAGTGGGAGAAAATATTTGCCAACTACTGCTTTAATAGAGGACTGCCCTTTAGAATACATAAAGAACTCAACAAACTTAAAAACAACACTGAAAAAAAATAACACAATTAAAAAATGGACAAATGAACTGAATAGACACTAATCAAAAGAAGAAATACGAATGGTCAATGAATACATGAGAAAATGTTCAACATCATTAGCAATCTCTCTAACTTGTATGGAGAGGAAAGATGGACAAGCAGGGTGGGATGTGGACGGTAATACACCACGTGATATGTGCATGTACGTTTGTATCACTTTGAATCTCACTATGATGTATAATTACAATGCACTGATAAAAGCATATAAAAATATTGCAGTCACGTGAACCATTGGAGACACATGGAATGGAGTAATAGGGATCACTGCTTTCTAAGGGTGTTTCAATCATTTCTCTAGTATGCTTGAAGTTTTCACCCATCTTGTCTCAGTCTTGTCTTCTTGCCAACTTCTTCTTCATTCTTTTTATTTTTAATCTCTCTTCTTCTTCTTGGAATCATAGAAAATTCTTAAATTTACATGCTCAGAGTAATCCAGTGATAATCTTGTGTTTCCCAGTTAGTTCTCAATGCCATAATGTCACCAAGTTTCTCAAATGAAGGAGTTATCTTGCTAAAAAGAACTCTGACACTGGGATTTTGATATTTCAATTTCTTTTTATTTTTGCCTCATTTCATTAAATGGTATGATATATGTGGCAATATTTACCATTTTTAACTGGTTTTAAATTACTTTTCTATGGATAGGAGTGGTTTCTGCCTTCTTGAAATTGGAACTTGGATGTGGTCATGGTGCTAAATCTTTCCAATGGGTAGAGAATGAAAGTTGTGTGAATTAGTCTCTGATTGAAGCACTTTGTGTGTGTGTGTGTGTGTGTGTGTGTGTGTGTGTGTGTGTGTGTGTAGTGCTGGGGATTAAACCCAAGGGCATTTTACCTCTGAGCTACAACCCCAGTCCTTTTTATTTTTTATTTTGAAATAGGGTCTTGCCAAGTTACCATGCACTAGCCTTGAACCTAAGATCCTCCTGCCTCAGCCTCCTACATATGGAGATTACAGACATGGGCCACAGTGTCCTACTCTGGTTGAAGTATCTAAATGCCAACGTGAGATCCTGAAGCACTGTTTTGGCCCTGCTGTGGCAATCTTGAAAGTATGAGTAGAAACTGAGTCAGCATCAGCCTGGGTGCCTGAATGATATCAATTCCTCAGCAGAATACCTCTACTGACTTGCATTGTATTTGTAACATGAGAGAGAACAAATTGACATAAGCATATAAGATCTGTGGCTTGTTTTCACAGCACTAACTAGCCTCTTCTAATTAACATGATATTCTTATTGTAGAAGCTTGGCACAGTCCTTTTTCACTGCTCACCCTGTGGCCAAAGATCAGATCCCCTGAGATCAACTCTTACTGTCAGGGAATGAGGACTCAAGACAGGTTCTATCCATTGACAATATTCTCTGTGTCTCGATGCCTAAAAGGCACCACTTTGGGGGAATGTGCTCATGAGAATCAATTGGTTTTTAATGCCCCATCCATATCCCTCTTCAGTTTTGCCTCTTTCTTGAACATTTTCTCTCAAGAGCCTATCATATAAAGGACTTTGTATCAACCTGAAATTAACCAGGCACTTGCTTCTCAAGGCTATAATGAACATGTGCACACAAAGGGGCAAGAAGGGAGGTTTTGCAACAGCAAGTTGTAGCAGCCAATGCCCAATGCAAGTTCTTTGTTCAATTTCTTCCTTAGTAACCTAGTGTCTTCATTGTCCTTTCTGTGGTGTATTAATGAGTTGAAAAATTAAAATAAGCACTAATCTTGTATGTGAGGCACATTAAGAATGACATATTGTGTTCTAAAATTATAATGTGGTGATACTGCACAATTTTCTGAACTTGCTAAAAAAATTATTGGATTGTACACTTAAAACAAGTGAATTTTGCAGTGGTGAATTATACCTTTAAAAGCTATTAAATGACAAAGTGAAATATATGATTTTTAAATAAGTACAATTTTAAAAATAAAATGACTTTGTTATGAAATTATCATACTATCCTATACACAGAACATACCACATAAACTTTTATTTCAGTATTTCAAGAAGTATGATCATGTTTCCAGGGTATTAATGACTAATAATGACATTAATTCAGGTTCCTAATTAATGTTACATTTAAAGTTCCCATCATGTTATTTTAATATTGATAGCTTGTTTATGCAAATGCCATCCATTAGTCTCATTCTGATGTGTATTTATGCATTGCATAAAATCAGCGAGGTCACATTTTTAAAACATGAACTCATCTGATCAGGGAGTAAACCTTTAGTCTCTGTGTCATCTGAGTAAATGAGAAAAGTTTAAATGTTGGCACAGTCTGGCTATTGTCATGCATTAAAACATAAGCCCAGAAGAGGATGATTAAGTTTGCAATGGCAAGAAGTGAATGACGAAGGTGGAGGAGATGAAGCCTGGCCTAAGGTCTACTTTCTAAGGTGAGACAGAGATGGAGGAACTTCTCATTAACTCACTCAATGAACATTTGCTGCACGTCCACTGTATGCCGAGCAACATGCTCAGTGCTAAAGCTGCAATGATGAATAAGTCCAACAGGTCCCTCTCCATGAGGGCATGTATTCCAATGGTATAGGGGAATGCCCAGTGTAATGGTTTGGATTTATAATGTCCCCCTGGCCACCACCGGGCCCTGAGATCTGTAGAACCAGGAATCTCAAAAAACAAAAACAGAAACTGTGAGCAAATACATCTTCCTCTAAGTTGTGTGGTCCATTATCTTGAGTATGTTGACAGAGATACCCAGTTTAATGTCACAAACCAGGACAAGCTCTGTCATGATTGGTAGGGAGCAGCTGACTCAAGAATTTCCAGAGAAGCAAAACCCATGGAACAAAACAGAGACTGACATCTTCCATGGTGTAAAGATGCATTAAGAGAATGTGTTCTTCTTTCACTCCCCCCAGTTTTCTTTCTGACAAAAATGGACGTGGCAAATGGAAGAGATATTTCCTCAGCCCAAACCCTGGCTTCAGCCACGAGTCTCTTTTCCTTTATCCTTTGCAAACTGCCCAAATTATGAAGATAGAAAAAAGGCAACATTAGCTGGTTCCCTATAGAATTCCAGCCCTGAAAGGTATCAAATATTCTCCTAAAACAAAGTGGATCAACTAGTGGTGTTTGAGACAACAGCTTAAGTTACAAGTTGCTTTGGGGATATGGTGGGACACTGAGGTTATTTTTAGAAAGCACCCTCCACTGTTACTCTCATAGTTTATCCGCATCACAGTCAAGTTTCTCTTAATCTTTAAGTAGAGCCTATCTGAAATCTTTTCCAGATACTAAATTCTTCTGCTATGGGTAACCAAAACTTGGATGTCTCCTTCTCAAATAAAAGCTCCTATACTACTTGCCATGGGAGGCAAACAAAAAGCGGGTGGAGACTATTGTGATTAACTTCTACTAAGTCTGAATTCCCACGGGTGTTAGGTCCATCACAGAGACTCATAGACCTTTGCCTTAATTACATTGCCACATTCTTGTAAGAGGTTCACCATTTACTGAAATATTCACACTATTTCCTTTCTATAATTTAACAAAATTTTAATGTCACCTGACAGGCATGGAAAGATGAAGGCCCCATATTGCCCTTCAGGTAATAAAAGACCAATTTAATAATTTAGTTTTAGACATCACAAGAAAATAATGATATCTTTCAAGAGAGGAGGTCTGTGAAGAGAAGGAACTAGATATATTTAGAGACATTTACACTTAGCACAGCTGATATTTTTCAATGTTTGTGTCCCCCCCCCAAAATAAGTGTTCTGCTATAAAATATTCTACCACATCTACATTTGGCTGCTATAGACTTTAGGGTTCTGAAAATATGACTTATCTGACCTAGTAATGCAGTAAGAAAGTTCTGTGGTTTAGGAAAAATGAGCTATTGATCTTTGAAGATTTTAATTTAGATTATTTCACTTAAAAGTGTAAAAAATGGCAGAGCTCACATGTTGAACTACTAAGGCAGCAATTATTTTAAGAGTATCAGTCATCTGTGCTTCCAATTTAATCCAACTTCTTCCTAGAGTTTGTAGACAGTATTTGGGGAAAAAAACAAACCACATAACCTGTCTGTGAAAAGTTGTTTTGAGTTGTATGTCAAAAGTTGAAGAGAAATTAGAAAGACAACTTGTGGTTTTAAAAGACCAATGTTGACAGATGGGCAGTAGCTTTTATTTTATCTGTGAACAACTGTTGTTTTGTAAGACTTTTCTTTTTCTTGAAAAAGAGAGAGAGAGAAAGAAAAGGTATAGCATCGGAACTGGAAAAATAACCTAAAATGTTTCTGATTTAAATCTGCAACAGTTTAAAGTCTTTAGGAAGTTGAGATAAGAGCAATTATAGAATTTTGGTGGCTTTTAGCACATGAATTCTTGGTTATGTTCATAAGCAAATGGCAAGGATAAAAAGAGAAATGAAAAGACAGACCTTGCATTAACAATCTTTACCATAAAAGACATCTATTAAGCCTGAAATGCCTTCTTATCCCTCATCTTTTCAGTTTCAGTGAAGATTTCATCACCCTGGCCCCTGAGATAGTACTGCTTCCTGCTGGGATGAAAACAGGCCATCATCTCTGAGGCCAGGACTGGGAGCCATCCCCTAAGTCCTGTCAAATTCATTTAGAACCATCTTTCCTGACATCTGAACATAAAGCAACATAAACTGTCAAAATATAAATTTCATCAGGGGACTCATCTGAAATTCTATTTCACTGTTTAATAATTAAAAGTTGAAAATCTCTCCATAGTTTTATTGCCCTCTCTTACAAGAATAAATTGTCTTGAAAAGGCATCTTCCTGCTTAACAGTGGATGCCTTAGGCACAGTCTGCAATAAATGAGTTTAGTGATTAATAAATTGTATCCTGTGGGATCTGACTCCATGGTTGAAGTTATTTTTGAGGTGACACTACATATTCAGATCTTCCAAGTTGTCCACATATTAACAAGAATGTGAATTTAGCATGAATTCCTCCCTTTTTGTTTGTTTATTAAATGGGCAGGGACGGCAATAGTACCTGCTACACAGAGTTGTTGCAAGGGTTAAATGAGTTAATATGACTAAAGTGCTTATAACACAGAAAATGCTGAATGCTTCAGCTCCTGTTATCTTTGTTACTGTGTGATATTCAGAGGAGCCCTGTTGCTATCTGTGAATGAGAAACTCTTCTGCAGAGAGATCTTTCCCAGAAGTATTAAAGTGCTTATAGCTACCAGTGATTTTCCATTATGTTTTGCATCTCAAGTCTTCCTAGAATGTCAGCAAATTCATTTGTAAGAGTCTGGAAGCTACAAGGTGATTGGAAGAGGGAATAGTGTTCTAAAACATCAAGATTGTAGACAACACTATAAAAGGTGGAGAAGACCTACATGGAGAGGTTTCAGGAGTTCTAGGAAGGAATCTTGACTAAATATTGGCCTCTTGTCATTCTGACTGGTGCTTGACTTTGCCAATGTCCAAACATTTCCCACTAGTGAAACCACTGCTCCTATTCAAGTGCCTATACTTGGAAAATAAGTATACAAAGTTATTGTCTTTTATGGACACTTAAGTGTCAACTAAATCTTCAGAACTTTTCCAATTTCGCTATAATGGTTGCCTGAGAAGAGAATTTTGATGTTTGTAAGAAGAAAGAGAACAACCCAGAAGATGACCAGGTTACCAACAAGTAATTCAATAACTCTAATTCTAACTTTGTCTGTAGAAATCAAGACAGACTTAAAAGCAATATTCATAATTATGCCACTCATGCCTTCTGGTGTTTTTTGGAGCAGAGTAGAAAAGTATCCACATACAGTTAGGATGCTTGGAATTGCCTTTATTCTCCCTTGCAGCATATCTAAGCCATTGCCCATGGAGGCAGGAGTCATACATATGCATTTTATAGGTGCAGCAATTATGAATCCCTATACAGAACTTCAGTTGTATGCTATATTAGCATTTCTATTTATATTTTAGTTTAATCAGAATCTGGACATACCCATAAATCAGGTGTCTTATTTGAGCAAAACATGAGAATCACCATTATGTCATTTATGATTAAGCCATCCAGTGCCCTTGCATCACTCAAAACAAAATTCAAACTTCTTGTCATGGTCTACATAAAAGGCCATGTGGACTTCTCAGGCCTCAGATAAGCCCCCTCATACACATACACACGCATGCACATGCCAAGTTCCAGCGACATTGCCCCTATTGCCTTCTCTCTCTCTCTCTCTCTCTCTCTCTCTCTTTTTTTTAGCTGAGTCCTTACCAAAGTCTGCAAAAGAGGTATACAGAAAGTTGGTGAGAGAGGTCATATCCGCTCCTTAAAAATCTCTGAAAACCTTCATCAAGCCACTCATGACATAAACACACAATTGATACACAATATAAGCAAAACCAATGGGCTCACTCTGCAAATGCAGCTTCCAGACAAGTCCCCAAACCCCCTTCCTGTCAGTCTACCCTTAAACACCTCCTGTATTAAAAGTCTGGGACCGCCACTGACTTTGTGCCTCTGGTTCCCCTTTGTGGGCTGGTTCTCCCCTGTCTCAGCATAGCCAGCCCTTCTTACTGACTAGATCCCAACCCACATACCACTGCCACAAAGAGCACTTACCCAACCACTCTGCAAACAGTGGCTTCTAACCCTTACCTCTCTTCAGTTCCATGCTTATTGAACTGTCCACTGGTAACTAGAAATTAACCTATTTCATTCCTTTGTTTGGCATCTGTGTAGATCACTAGGAAAAAGAATCTAAATACATATCAGGTGCTCAATGCCTACTTGAAGAGAGAAAAAAATTGCAATTATGAAAGGATGATTGTAATGAAAATATTTAACTGCTACTAAAAAATGCAACCAGACTCCATTGCCCATGCCTGTAATCTCAGTACCTGGGAGGCTGAAAACAGGAGGATGGCACATTTAAGGCCAGCCTCTGCAACTTAGATAAACATTATTTCAGAATTAAAAAAAAAAAAAAAAAGCTGAGTGTGGTGGCGCACACTGGTAATCCCAGTAATTGGGAGGCTGAGACCAGAGGATCCAGGTTCACGGTCATCCTCAGCTACTTAGTGAGGCTCTCCACAACTTAATGAGACCCTGTTTCAAAATAAAGAATAAAAATAGGACTAGGAGTGTAGCTCGGAGGTAGAATGCCCCTGAGTTCAATCCCCAGGACCTCCCAAGTACTGAAATTATGGGCATGGGCAATGGAGTCTGGCTACATTTTTTAGTAGTAGTTAAATATTTTCATTACAATCATGGCAGATAGGGAGGATACCTGGCAAAGAGAACCTTTACAACTAATTACAACTTTGCCTAATCACATACTAACTAGAGCAGTTCCTCTTGCTGGTTTTCCATGTAGGGAAACAAGGAAGGTGATTCTCTTGTAGAGTCTAAAATGTAATGCAGATGTCCTCGTTTTCATTTCTGAGGCCACCCCTGGCCTCTGGGGCTGATGTCCCATGGGCTGCAGGCTCATCTTCACACAGTGAGGAATACTCTGGCTGAAGATGCAAACCCCCAACAGGACAGCTTTGCCTCACACCCTGCCTGTTCTTCTGTGACCTTCAGTTTCTAGGTCTCACATAGATGAGGATGTGCTGAATGAGAAGGAGGGAACTGCTAGCCTCTGACTCACTTAGAAACCAATTAATTCACTTCTTAAAATAAAACACTGTGTAATAGGAGGGCTAGGGATTTAAAAGTGGCAGGGGTGACTTAACCTTTGATGGGGAAATTCACTCTTGTGATAATCTCACTACTCAAGGGCTTGGTAATAAAGCTTAATTCCTCCAGACTGGTTTTGTACTCTCTATCATCACCAAAGCATTGCTTGCCACTGAGTATATTCCCTTGGTGTTTAAACTCCAGGTTGTAGAATTTGAACAGCAATTCAGAAGGGCAAATGGGAGGGGTTTGATAGCAAGGTATGGATGCAGCTTTAGGTTTTGTCAGTCAGATATTGCCATTGATTCTCGCACTCAAATTCTAATCTAATGTCTTCTGACAGTTACTCCTAGGTGTAGGAATAAATTAAAATTTATTTTAGTAAAATAGCACATTCCAAAAGAAGCCTTATAAGCCATGGAAGAGAAGAGCCCCTGCTCCTAAGTAATATATTTTATCTGTATTCTCTACCTTCATGGCTACAGCAAGGTGCTGGTTCCCATCTCAAGCTAGATCATCACTTTCTAGTGATCTAAGGATCATTTTCTCCAACATCTATGGAGGTCTTGTCTTCTACCTGCCCTGCGAGTTTGCTAAAAGGACATTGATAAAAACATAATATCTAAGTAATGTCATGTTCTTATTTTACAAAATTTTAGAGTTTTTTTTGTTTATTTTCTTTTGTTTTCTAAATCTATCAATGTTCTGCCTATTGTCTGCACCAGGCTCAATGCCTACATTACTGTACCTGGATGATCATTTTTTATATTCCATTCCCATCCTAAACTAAACATTGCTTGAGGGCAGGAAACCAAGGCTGCCTGCCCTGTAGTTTTTTTCCTGTGGTCAAACCCTTGGTAAATTTTACTGAAATCAGTTGAATGCATAAGATGGCTTCTACAACAATTTCTGTATATGTACAGCTATGAAGCACTAGAACCTCTGGATGGTGGTACTTTCACAAGCAAGAATTTTTAAGTTAGAATCCAATCTCTGTCCCCGGGCAAGACCACCAGTCCTGATACACAGAATCTTCTCCAAATCTTAAATGTTACAATAGCAATGCCAAGGCACCAACACTTTTACAACTGTTTTCTCATCTGATATTCGCAATAGCACATGAGGATGAAAGGGCAGATGATATTATCTCTATTTTGAAGATAATACATTGAATGGCAATATAGATAAATGATATGCACATGTGCATACAAACTGCCTGGAGATTGTGTTAAAATAATTTATTATTCAGCTGGAGTGGGTATTGACATTAACATGGCCATTTTAGACTAACTACCCTCCATGTTAGGACCAACTGGTTAGATGTCATTTCCCAGCAAGACAAACTGGGCTTTACACCTAAGGAAAAAAGATGTTTGGTTTATAAATGGCTCTTCCAAATCTGTAAAAACAGGGGAAAAAAATGAGTGGTGGTGGTATGTAATCCTATAATCCTTATAGTAAGCTAATTATTAGTACTAATGGATAGGGACATAATAGTCAATATGCTAAATTGTATGCTGTGTTTCAGGCCTTGCACCATGAGGACTTTTCACAATATTATATATATTAACATGGTCTGTTACAAATAAGTTCGCTATCTGGCTTCCAGTTTAAAAAACTAATCAAGGGATGGTCTAGGATAAAGAGTTGTGGGGAAAGGCATTGTGGCAAGATATCTGGGTTGTTGCACAATGTACTATCATGCCAGTTTTTCACATAGATATCCACTGCAACTGTGATGCCATCAAAACACAGATGAATG
The DNA here is from genome assembly GCA_004027655.1 of Graphiurus murinus. Classification (NCBI taxonomy): domain Eukaryota; kingdom Metazoa; phylum Chordata; class Mammalia; order Rodentia; family Gliridae; genus Graphiurus; species Graphiurus murinus. Next base: position 96,712 of record PVLC010001308.1, on the reverse strand, counting down.
ACTTTGTTGACCAACAAACCAAAATAACCAGGTTTATAAAGATCAACCCAACAACTTTGATGACAGGCTTGGCACAATGAGCACACCAAAAATGCAGGCACATAGGGAAAAAAAGTCATCTACTGTTCCTGAGGCTGTGTCCTCTGGTGATGTCAGCTTGTGACCTGACTGTAAAGAACCCACTGCAACAGCTGAGACCAATTTTTCTCTGTCTCCTTTATATCAGTTAGGAAAAGACTTCAATCCCTGAATAAGCAGGGCCTACACTTCTTGCTAGCTTGTAGAAGTTATAGAAGGTGGAACCTTACCCTTCACCAATTCTTAAGCTTAAGGGATCCAAGACTCAGAGGAAGAAAATAAGGTAGGATAGGAGAAATAAAAGTAATAGGTAGAAAGGAGACACAAAAGCAAAAAAAAGGAAGATTATAGCTTTAAATATAAAAACTCCATTATGATCCTTATCTTTACCCTATAGGGTCTGTATTCCTTAGGCAAACATCCCTAAAAGGTTCCACTTTTAATCCTAAAATCTCCCCACCTAAAATCTCTAGGATTTTTAGTAAACTTGGTCAAACCCAGGCACTACTCAGCCATCCACCAATTGGATGTCAGGAACCTGAGGATTCTGAGGAAAACCAGACCTCCATCCCTACTGTACTCCACTACCCACCCTTCATGAGGGTCTTCTATAAAATAAGTGTAAAACTCCAAATACGCCTTACTCACTCTTGAAGTGGCCCATGTTCTCCATTGAACATGTATCCCCCCACTTTCCTAAAAAAAAACTTTGATCTTTGTCTCTTGAAGAAAAAAAGAAATTGATAAAATTATGTTTTTATGTATATGTGAATTTTCCACAATGAAACCCATCATTTGTATAATTAATACATACCAATAAAAAATAAAACAATAAAAAAGACTATAGGGGGCAAGGATGATGGTTATCTTTATATCCCCACTGCTTGGCACTTTGCAGGTGCTCAGAAAGTTTGTGTTGACTTAATAGTTAAGAACAATGATGGTTGACCCACTCTTTGTATCTCTAATGCTGAGATAATAGTAAAACACTGAGGAAATAAGTAGTGAACTAATGAATTGAGCATTAGTCAATGCAACAAAGAACTGACTATGCAGAAATGCATGTGATCACATTTAGTGAAAAAACAAGGGACTTGGGGAGCAAGAGAGTCCTTGTAACATACCCCAGCATTCATCCTGTACTTGCTCTTAAGTTAATATATTTTGCTTAGGTGACTACAGCCATCAGAGTATATTCTTGACCCTATATTTAAATGGATAACTTTTTCTCCAAATACTTTTTTGAAGACATTGCCTCCCTAAGCTTCCTGCCTAGGTTCAGTGAAGTAAAACATTAGTATTCTCATTTTTGCTCTGGGAAGAGTTGTCCTGGCCTCTCTTGCATCGATGCAATTAAAACCTGGGCTTTCTATATTCTGAGACCTTGACACTGAGTTGAGTCTCAAGGGCTCTTGCATATACACCAACTCCTACCTCTACACAACTATTGTGTGGTAGATTAAGGGTTCTACTTCAAAGTAGTTACCACTCTGAACTGAGTCATGGACTAAAGGGCTTTATTAAGAGTAAGGGATGAATTCTACTCAGCCATAAAGAACAAAATTACTTCATTTTCAGGAAAATGGATAGACCAGGAGAACATTATGTTGTGAGATTAGTCAGTCATAGAAAGTGAAGGTTCATATGTTTTCTCTATTATGTGGAAGCTAGGGAGTAATCTGGATACAAGAGGGACTTTAATTAAAAATGGAGAAACCTCAGTGGAGAGACAGTAAGGGTCTAAGGGAGGGTGGTGGTAGGAGGGAGGGATAATTAATGAAGGAAACACTTCCATTGGCTTATATGCATATATGAAATTATCAGTGCCAATCTCAATACCATGTATGGGGAAGGGGAAGAAGTAAAGAGGAAGTCAGGGGGAAACTCACCAAGTACTGTGTGTATGTATGTCCGTATCACTCTGAACTACATTATGATGAGCCTAATACACTAATAAAAGTATATTTTTTTAAAAAAGAGAGAAAAGGATGAATACAACAGAACTTAGTTTAAATTCTCTGAATGGTTGATGACTAGAACAATATGAGCGACATTAAACCATTTTCCAGATCCAATCTCACAAAGTGCACAGTGTAAGACACCTTGGCACCTTGAATCTGTCTCAGGAAAGCGTGAAATTGCCTGTCATTAATAAATTAAACCATGAGGTGGTACATTCACAAAGTCCTAGCAGCAATTAAATTTTTCAGGAAGTGAAGTTGGGGGAGAGAAAATAATAATTGGAATAGAGAAGGGTGGAATGTCCTTTCCTTCTTCACAGAGGGGCACAGCCCTGAGGCTGCTGATTGTTTGCCTGTCTCTGCAGCCTTCGTCTTCCCCACCTGAGGCCACTGGGCTCACACCTGCGACACAGGTTGGTCTTATTTTCTAGACATTTCCAGATGTGAAACAAGAAAGACACTGTGCGATTGAAAATAAAACTCTCCAGTTATAAAGAGGGAGAAAAAAAACTAACTGGGATCTGAGCTAGTTTGCTGCACAGCTGTTACCTTAAACCATGTAAATATTTCTAGGTTCCCTCCATCTCTCAGGCCACCATTTCTTCAGATTGACATCACCATTGGGAAGGTACTCCCCTCAGGATGGCAAGATGGCAGCTAGGCCCTCATGCTACAGTATAGTAGGCCAAAGCCCCCTTGGAAAGACCAGAAAAAAAACAGGATCTTACAAAAAAAAAAAAAAAAGTCCCCAAATATATTCTAATTAGATTGGTCCACTTGCACAAAGCTAAACCAATCACAATAGCTAGGGAACTCAGAGCCAGGTCTGGCGGGTTACCTCCTTCTGGGCTGCAAAGTGAAGAGTCACTGAAGTGCAATGACCAAGAACTCAATTTGGAAGGGTTAGTTCCCAGAAGAAACTTGAGCTTCTACTAGTGAAACAAGAAAGGGATGGTAAATAGGCAAGTAGGAGACATCGACATTGATCCCAATATTTTGTCTGACTTCTGGTAACTAAGTTTCTCCTTTTCTCTTTCTTCCAAAGCCCAGTCCCTAACCTAAATACCATTTCAGTCAACTGGTTCCCTACCTTAACTTATACTTGGGTCCTGTCTTAGCAAACTGCCTGGTAACAAAAACTACTAGTATTTATTAAATATTTACTTTGTGCCAGGATTTGTACTCAATATATAATATATTTTATCTATTTTAGTATTATGAACACCTATAATTATGCATTTTATCGCAACTCCATTTTTAGTTGAAACAACTCGGGCTCAGAGTTATGTAGCTTTCCTAAGATAACGTAATAGTTATGAAAGAACCAGGATATAAACATCTGTTTGATTTCAGAGTCTAAGCTATTAATCACTGTGCTATGTTTTCTGGCTATATTTTCATGAGCTTGCCTACAATTAGTCCTTGCCTGTTTTAAGGCGAATCACCTGACAACTTCAAATCTAACCTTAGTATCGTCATCTCTAAAGTGAGAAAGATGATACCTGCCACATCGGCCCATCTCATTCCTCAGTGCTATGGTGAGGACTAAATGAGGTGATGTACAAGGAGCGTGATGCTTATGATTATTCCTAATGTAATCAAGCAAAATGATGGATAGATACAGATATAAATCTGGAGATAGAAGCGCACACACCACATCTGTTCTCATAGTCACTCTCTTCTAGCTGTGCCAGGAATGGATGCCCTATTCCTCCAGCTTCCTGATCCTTGCAGATGCCCTGGGACTCAGGATACTTCATTCCATGAAGAGCACAGCTTCCTTGTTGATCTATGCATGCCCTGGTATCCAGATAGCCCAGACCCCTTACTCTCAACAGTTTGCAATCCTGCTCTGCAAGTCTAATGGCCACCCCCAAAAGAACATTGCCATTCCTGGGTCACTTTTTCCCCACCCAGGTCACCATGGCACATGGTAACCTTATGTCATTGCCCCCTGTTTATTTTATCTTTTTGGCACTCACACCCACAGGACTGGGAGGAAGTTTTCAACTCTGTCAATCAGAATGAGCAAGTGACAGAAGGCCTGGCATTAGCTGTTATTTCCACCAATTTGATGGAAATTTTTAAAAAAACTAATGTTGCTGAATTCTTATAAAATTCAGAAGAGTGAAGAGAACTTGACATGCCCCAACATCTCTCTCTGGAGCCCACTCCAAATATGAGTAGCAGTCATTTCATCTGTCATCTTCTTAGGAAAAAGGGTGTTTTTAATCAAGGTAGTTTTATTCTAATAATCTTACCAGTTATAACTATTTCACAAGGTATAATGGGGATAAAAACAATTTGGAAATCCTTCACTAAGGGAACAGACTGCTTTGCACTTTAGATGTACAAAACAGAGAGAGTCTGAAAAAAGTCAATGAAGAAAGCATAATTCTAAGTATCTTAATCACTCAAGATGCTGAGCTGGCTCTTCTCAGAAGTCATTTCCGGCTTGGTATCCAGGGTGATAATTTCTCTTGGATCATCCCCTCAAAAGAGTTTCTGCTTTGAATTCTCAGCATTTGTCCTTCATGGCAATAAGCCTTTTTGTTCCAGAGTTTTTACCTTGGGAGACAAAGTTGAAAAGCTTCCTAGACTGTTGAGATAGCAATTTTTCAACTTCATGTCTTCAGCAGACATAAATACAGATGTTGTAGCTTAAATGGGTGTCTCAGCATTGTCAGATAAGGCACCATTCATTAAACACAATTGAACAAACAACTTTCCAGCCAAAATAAACTCAGTGTTTCTGGGAGTTTATAAAATCTGGTTAGGTAGTTCTCTTATTTTCTCCTATTTGCAGTGGATGGGTTTGAAAGGTGAATGGAATGCTTCTTCCTGACCTCAGTGAGGAAGGGTGTGATGTATCTCTGGGAAGATTTTCTCAGGAACTAGAAGTTAAGGGTTTTGTCCCTACGCTCCTTCATGGTCTCTTTTCTTATTCAAATGACTTAACTTCTGTGAGTCTCAATTTTCTAATTTGTAAAATATAGACCATTGTAACTTACCTCTAGAGGTCAGCTGCTGCCTGCTCATCATTATTTTCTCCTTTTTTCATAACAGCACCTTGCTTTTCTTTGAAAACTCATTCCTTCCCCCATTCTAATGAGTCTTTCATGGGGCTATTTCTGTGCACCCTGCTGTCAAGCTTAGGTGCATCACACAGGCCTGGCCAAACAGCATGTTCAATCCCCCTGGTTCTATGTTGGGGTCAGGTGTGGCCACATGATACAGATAAATCCAGGAAAACTCAGCCTCAGGACTTTTACTGGAAACATCTGTGGAGGCACCATCTCTTTGGGGTTTTCAGGGTTGGGAGAATGAAGGCCAGAGTCACAGGATTCCATCTCAGAGACAGAGCCTACCAGAGAGTGAAACGGAAAAAGAGAAAAGAGATTTGGCAAATAACATGACACTGAAATCAGAAATAAAGGTCTGTGAAACCCTCCAATAACAACAGCCCACCCAGCAGGGTAACACATCCGAGGTTCTTGGTAATGACACTTTTGTCCTAGGTTGCTCAATCCTTAGAAAAGCTGCTCTGTCACCTGAGACAGAGGTGGCTTATCTTCCTACAGAATGGACCACCATGAGGACTAAAGAGTAGAGTTCCGGGCTTATGCATCAAACTCCAACGGCCCCACCAACTTTTGAATCGTGTCACCGAGAAGTTGTATGAATGAGGCAGATGACATACCTTGGCTTTATCATCTGTGAAAGAGGGGTGATGGTGGTTTTCTAAATATGTTTTAGGATGATTGTGAGAGTCTTAGAGCCAACGAGAGAGAGGAAATTATTTTCCACTCACCAGTTCCGGAGAGCACTAATGGCATCTCCTTTGAGCCCCGTCCTCTCCCTTTCAGAAGCAGCACTGGAAGTTCACTCTTTGGATCCACTTCCGGAAAGTTTCTGTACAAATTAAACTGGAAAAGTCCAAATACAGCATGTTATGCCCGCTGTGGCCATTGTTACATATCACTGCAAATACCATTCTGCTTATTTTATCATCTGGGGACATTTGATTTTAATTTACTGATATAATTATATATTGGTTTTTTCTGTAGATTTCTTATCCAACAATCCTTGTGCAGGCAAAACTCCCATTAGCTTTAATAAAAGTTTTAAATATAAAATACATTAGAAGATAGCTGATATTTTATTCATACTACAGATGATTATTTTAAATGTTTTAATTACCCCACTGGTGCTCTATGGCTGGTTACAGGAAAAACATAATTTACTCACCAAAATAAAAGGTTACACAAATATAAAAGGAGGTTGATAGATATTAAAGAATAAACTCCCCTTGAAGTTTTTATTTCCTAAAAACTGAAGACCCTATACATCACTAGTTTTATATTTTAGAGAAAGCTGGTTTAGAAACGAATGGCAAAGGTAATAAGATTGAAGCATTTGCCATCTGGATTGAGTTGATATTGCTGTATTCGTTATAACTTATGAAACTTTTCCACAAGAGCAAAAAAAATAATAATTATCCCCATCCCAAATTACTGTCTTGGAATTGCAGTTGATTTTATGATGGCTTATCTTTATCCCATAGATTTTTCAATGTTAGTTACTGCTGTTTTTCAGCTGAAATGATTTGGGGGAGTTGTGCTTATGACTCAAACATCCAATCTAAATTTGATTCTTTGATAGCAATGGATGGATGACTTGCCTCTCATGAGAGGATGGAAGGTGGATCGTTGTGTCAATCACAGATAGGAGATTGGATGCCTGCACCAAGAGATAGTATCGTCTCCTTCCCTTAAATAAAAATCTTCATTTCTAGCTGGTATAAGAATTTCATCTTCAATAATTGATCAGTGTGACAGAAAATTTGTTGTTGGTGAAGCATGTTTGAAATTATGTTGCTCAATCGTTCTCATCTCCAGACATTTTCCATCTGCTTCTCAAATCCAATGCGCATTGCAAGACACAGATCCATTTCATACAGCAACTGATTGCTATTATTTTTCAAGTTTGCTTTATCTAAAAAGAGCAAAGGCAAACTTTCCTATGGGTTCTTCATGGTCTATATTTTATATATTGATATTAAATTAAGTGTAGAGTCAGGAATACATCCTACATTTGGTAACTGCAAAGGGTTTAAAGCTCATTTTAACAAGATCAGTGCCTTGGCAAAGGTGTACTGCCAATATGAATCTGTTTATTTTGCACAGTGGAAATGAAAAAAGATTCATAGTACAAGAGAGGAGATCAATGGCTCTGTGAGAAAATCGAGGATGCTCTACTCACTCTGTTTCTGTCACTTGGAGATTGATCAAGGAAGTTGCTATGGTAAAAATTTCATCATGTGGTCTCAGTGACACTTCCTCTAAAGAAAATCCTGATGACTAACTGCTATGCAGATAAAACGACTTTCTTTCTACAGTAAAGCATGTGGGGAACCTGTGTGACTGGAGAAAATATTCCATGGCATCACTGCAGGGGTGATAGGTGTGCCATAAGCCAGCTGACTTCTAAAAGACAAATACCAGATCCTTCTCTCATGGTGCCAGCATAGTGCTATCCTTCTGAAACCTTGTGCATGGTTGAGTTCAATTTTTAGAGGCATTTGTTAATTATAGTCAAAGTAGGCTGGGATTCTGAGTGGAAAAATCAAATGATCTAATTAGATGGGGATGTAGCAGTCTAAGGGAATAAATGTCAGATTGAGGGTCAGCCTTTCCAAGTTCTGGGTCCCGCAGTGCAGCTAACAAGCCTAACCTTTAGAAACTTAATTGACCTCTGAATTCTCATCTATAAAAGAAGTAGGACTGCTAAAGTCTCCTCTTCTTCTAAGTCCTTTCTTACTCTAACATTCACTGAAACAATAATCAGAATTCAATGTGTCTGTGTATCTCAGTAAAAGAAACTCACTAATTGAGAACTACAAAATAGTACTCTCACTTGGATTTTTAAATGTAAATTTAATTAATTAAAATTAAGTGAAAATAAATATGTACTTCCTCAGTCACACAATCCATACTTCTAGTATTCAATATCCACATGTGGCTACTGGCTAGTGTACTAAAAAGTGCAGATTAGAAAACATTTCCATTATTACAGAAAGTGCAGATTTATAAAAAACTATTCTCCACCCTCCAGAGCCTGGTGGTATCCTATAAACATTTTTGTGATGAATAAGTGAGAAAATATGAAACAATGAAAGTTAACACGAATACCAGTCCAACAAAGACTATAACCACAACATAATCTGAAAAATTATGATGAGTATTGACAATGAAAAGAATATCCTATTCTTGATGAAATTATGAAGTTGCAGATGGATTGCTGTGTGTTTGGCTCTCTGCAATTAAAGAGAAGTAAGTTGCAAATGGAAAAGAAGTTGAGGCAAGCACCAAAGGTTAGTGTTATGAGTCAACTTGGACAGGCTATAGTACTCAGTTATTTAATCAAAAACTTATCTAGGTGTTGCTGTGGGTGCATTTTGCAGATAGGTTAACTGACATCTACTACATCTAGTACAGAAAGGAGATTTCTCTCATTAGTATTGGGTATGGCTCACCCAATCATTTGGAAGGCCTTTAGATCAAAAGCTGAGATTTACCAAAGATGAAATTCTGCTTCAAAACTGCAATAGAACTTCTGCCCATTTCCAACCTACTGGCCTGCCCAACAGATTTCAGATTTGACAGGTCTCACAATCATATAAACCAATTCCTTACAATAAGTCACACACACACACACACACACACACACACACACACACACACACACACACAGTAGAGGCCATGCATGGGCAGAGGTGGGTACCCTGAAAAGATGTGGAAAGTAAGGTCTTGTTTTGTTTCTTCTAGTAAAATGTGAAAGAAAAGATAAATTGAAGAAGAAATTATTAAGCAAAAAGGAGACCAGAATTTGATTTGGGAAACTCTTGGCTTATCCATATTGCAAAATATGAGGAATCATTTTCTATAAAGAACACCAAGGATATGACAGACCGTTTTTTGCTGAAGAAGTTAGATATATGATATAGGCATCTAATCAACCATCTCAGCAAAATTGAGGAATAGAGAGAGATTATCCAGGAAAGATGTAGGAGAACTTTTGTGTCTAATGACGTGGATGTCCTTGCATTCACAAAAGACCAGCAAGGTTGTTGAGAAGGTTCTATCACTAAAACCTGCAACTTTGACCGAAGGGGACAGAGATGGAAATGAAATGAAAATGGGCTGTTGGCCTTCTGGGATTCTCCATGCAGAAAACAGGCTAATGGAGCTCCCAAACTGAGAAAGTGTGTTATCTTTCAAGAAAAGGAACAACTCTGAGAGAAGGGCCATCCAAGAAGAGAGAAGGCCAATCCCTCAGGCCCAGTAGAAGGGCATCAAGGCACATAGGATTACTCTCAGGCCTTGAAAACTAATGGAACCTGCCTTGCTGCAATGCAAACTTGCTTAGAATTCATGCTCTCTTCCACTTTCACCCTATGCCTACTCCCATCATTGTGTTTTTAGAAGCAGTCATTTGTTTTCTGCACAAGTGGAGAGGAATTTTACCCCAGGAGAGACCATGTCTAGAGTCTCACCCATGTTTGAGCTAGATGATTTAGAATATGAGATTTGAGACTTTGGGGCCTATTTATATTTAATGATATTTTGAGTTTAGAGTTGATGTTGGAATGTCTAAGACTGCAGAATGTCATGTTTTAGTGAGTATATTTTGCACACAAAGAGAATATGAGCTTTGAGAGGGCAGAGAGTAGAACTTGTTGGATTGAGTGCTGTCTCTCAAAACTCCACATCCACTTGGAACTGGAAATGTGTTCTTTTTTTTAAAATAGGATTTTGGCCCCTATTATCGACCTGAGTCGTGTACTATATTGGGATGGACTCTAAGTCCAGTAACTTGTGTGCTTATGAGAAGAGAAAAATTTGAATTCAGAGACATCCATGTATACAAGGAAGAAGGCCAGGCAAAGATGGGAGGAGAAATGGGAATTATGGTGCCACCGACAAAGGAGAGACAAGAGTTGTCAGCAACCACCAGAAGCTCGAAGCAAGAAAGGTTCCTCTCTACCTTTCATGATGGAGTGTGGCCATACTGAAGACCCGAGTTCAGACTTCTAAACTCTAAAGTTGTGAGAGAATACATTTCTGTTAATATAGGTTACTCAATTTGTGGTGCTCGTCTATGGAATCCCTAGAAAACTAATACAGCACTCAAAGTAACCGGGGTGGTGAGCGAGAAACTGCTAAATAAAAGCTGACAATGTTCGATCCTTTTTAAGCCAGAGAGATCAATGAAAAGAAATGAATTATGTAATGAAAACTGATGTAATAATAAATTATTTAGGCAACTCATTATTTAAAAGATGCTCTTTACAATGTGAACAGGTAGAGTTAAGACAGATGAATTAAAATAGAGAATCGCTTCATACCATGAAATAGGAAATGTATGGAAAACTGTGTGTCAAAAGGAGACAAGGAGCTGGGCGTGGTGGCACATGCTTTAAACCCAGCATTTGGGAAGCTGAGACAGAAGGGTCCGGGTTCGCAGCCAGCCTCAGCTACCTAATGAGGTACTCCACAACTTAGTGAGACCCTGTTTCAAAATAAATAATAAAAAATAGGGCTGGGGATGTAGCTCAGAGGTAGAATGTCCCTGAGTTCAATCCCCAGTACTGCAAAAAATAATAATAATAAAATAAAATAAATAATAAAAGGAGACAAGGGCCGGGCATAGTGGTGCACAACTGTCATACTAGTCCTTGGGAAGCTGTGACAGAAGGCTTGCAGGTTCAAGACCAGCCTCAGCAACTTAGACTCTCAGCAACCTAGCAAGACCCTGTTTCAAAAACAAACAAAAAAACCAATAAAATAAAATAGGGCTGAAAGATGAGGAGGAGGAGGAGGAGGAGGAGGAGGAGGAGGAGGGAGGCATGAGCTGAAAATTCTAAGAGGATTGCATTAATTCATTGGAGAAAAGTATATAGTCACCTATAAAGACAAGATTTTTTAAAAAATCAAACAAGTTGGTGTCCAGACTGAAATCCCACAATTCAACAGTGGCATAACACTGAGGTAGAACAGAAATGTAGCAAGTACACACACTTGGGTATAGTATCAAAATAAAGAAGAATGTTATTTCTAAAATCTATTTCTCTAATAGAGCATTTTTCTAAAGTGTGTTCAAGGGCTTTTAATAGGAATTCTTTCTGTAAAGAATCCTGAGACAATGAGTTAAAATGGTTCTCTTGGCTATGGGACTTTTCTGTTGGACTTAAACCCACATATGTACACCTAAATGATCTAATAGGGAGATATTGTGTGCAAGGACCTCCAAAGTTTTCTCCATTTCTTTATTCATAGAGTATATTTTGGTTTGTGAGATAAAATTCAGTTATGAGACTCTAGAAAGATGTTCTAGTCTTTACTTAAAAATATCCACCAAAGTAAGAAAACACTTCATCTTACCTTTCTGTCCTGGGGACTTATGGGTTTGTAGGTAGGTGAAGGAGGGTGAGAACAATTTTTTTAACTTAAAGGAGATCTTTTTAATATACTTATTGGTGCATGTAAGTGAGGTACAGCATGATAGAATCTTAATACAGAGTCTAAGATTAAAACCTTTCTAGGAATTCCTTTCCTCCACCATCCATCCATTCACTCTTTGATTTATCCACTCGCTCAAGCTCTGATATACATAGAGTATTACTTTTGGGCTTGTTCATCTGAAAAAGTGGTGTGCCTCATCCTTGGAAATGATACAAAAGAAGATAATTGACACATTACGAGGGGTTCAGAAGAGAGTTATTATTCATGCATTAGAAGACTGGAAAATGGTGCCTCTGGGTAACAAGTTTATGAAATTACTTAAATTATTCTGGCTGGAGAAAATAGAAAAACAAGCTTCACATAAGGTAGGTTTCTTCAACCATTCCTAGAACAAATATTGATAATGAACATCTACTATGAAAAGGCAGTGAGCTATTTTTGATCTTAGAGGTTGAGCTTTAGTCTAAAGCAGAGGGAATGGACTTAACAACAGTAAGAGCAGAAGCCACACAATTTCAGGAATCACTTATCTGCTCACTGCGGAGGGTGCCGAAGAGGCCCCAGGACCCACCGCAGCAGTTTCTTGTTTCCTGTACAAGTGAGGTTCCATGGTGTGATCTAACAGCAGCCAGGCCTGCCCCGCCAGACAGTAGGGGACACTGTCAACAGCTTGCGACATTAGAGTCAGGGACAGGCCTGTGTTGGGACTGAAAGCTTCAAAGAGGAGACGGGGAAGAAAGTGAGTATATGTGCCTGAACAGTGAGTCTTGGACTCCCTTGATCCTCCCCCAACACACACACACACACACACACACACACACACACACACACGGCTCAAAATATCTTTATGGGAGAAGGAAAGGCCATTAAAAGAGCACAGTTCAGCCAGGCGTGGTGGCGCACGCTTATAATCCTAGCACTTGGAAGGCTGAGACTGGAGGATCCAGGTTCGCGGCCAGCCTCAGCTACCTAGTGAGGTACTCCATAACTTCGTGAGACCCTGTTTCAAAATAAAGAATAAAAAATAGGACTGGGGGTGTCGCTCAGCGGTAGAATGCCCCTGGGTTCAATTCCCTGTAACGCAAAAAAAAAAAAAAAAAGAGCACAGTTCAAACGTCCCTTTCTCACTGTGAGGCCTCTCAAGCCACTCGACACCCTATATCCTTTAATTCCCTATCTATTAACTGGTTCACAATGATGCCTGTCTGATAAATTTTTGTTAAATAGAAACAATATGTACATAAAGAATGTCATGAACTACATAAAAATCTGTAATATGGTAACTGAGGTGGAGGAGGCAAATAATAAGTAATTATTACTTTAAATTCTTACAAAGTGCTTCAATACTCATCAACTGGCAGTCGAGTATATTTCTAATGGTCCTGATGCCTATAATAAATAGCATCTCATTTAATGATCCAGTGCTCTGCTTTGTTGATTTATTAATAGGAACTTTAGTTGGTTAGCGTATGTTCATTCTCCTAAGAGAGTGATGATAATTCGCTAGCAGGGACCCTGTTTACAATTATTTTGCTAAGCTTTGTAGAAAGCCCATCCATCTGACATTCTGTAAAGTGGTGACTCTCCTACAAGCTTCCATCCATTTTGCCATAGAGCTGGCCTCAAGATACCCCAAATGACGACTGTGGTCACCAGGTCTGCTCTTTATTTTGAGTTGACCTTTCCTAGATGTAAATAGGAAGCTGTTACATCTCCATTTCCTATCATACCACATAAACTATGCCTTCTTTAATTGAAAGGTATATTTCTTATCTTTTCTTTTTCTTTTTTTTTTCTTTTGTTAGTTCTGAGGATTGAACCCAGGAGTATTCTACCTCTGTACTACATCCCTAGTCCTATTTTATTTTTTATTGTGAAACAGGATCTCACTAAGTTGCAGAGGGCCTCGCTTAGTTTCTTAGGCTGGCCTCAAACCTATGATCCTCCTATCTCAGCCTCCCAGGTACTGGTATTACAGATGTGTGCCACTACACCCTGCTTTGAAAAGTCTATTACTTATTAAGTAAAGCAGCATTGAGACTGGAGGGCTTGGGTCCTAAGGTAAGATTTGGTGTGATATTTGTCGAGTCACTAGGCCATTCAAAGCCTCCTTGTTTTGTTTTTTTTTTTTTTTTCCTCCTATTTTTGGTACTGTGAATTGAACCCAGGAATATTCTACCTCTAATCTATGCCCCCAGCCCTTTTTATTTTTTATTTTAAAACAAGGTCTTGCTAATTTGCTGAGGCTGGCCTCGAACCTGGATCCTCCAAGGTGACATTGTAGCAGAAACATGAGGCTTGAATAATTAGAAGCCAATCACAGGAAAATCTTGGGTGTGAGGAAGGAGAGGGAATGGTGACTAATCTAGACAAAGAAACAGCGGAAGCCAAGACTCTCAGGAGAGAACAAAGGTTGTTCAAGGAAAAAAGAAATGGTTTGGCTGTTGGCATTCTCTAGCTGAAAGTTTATGAGAAAAGATACATATCTTATACTTTTTATTAAGTTGCTGCTGCTTCCAGCTTGGTGACTCAGTTTGCTGATAAATTGATTCCCTCTGCTAGAAGTTTCTCCCCAGTTTAATGTATTTTCTGATATCCTTTACCATATGCAATCATTTTCCACTAAATCTCTGTGCACACAAGTAATTTCACTCCCCGCTTGGTGTCTCTGGTTTCTAGCATTGTAATGGGGAACTGTTATGACAGTCCCTCAGAAGCATTATACATTATCACCTCTTCCCCAGAAGCCAATTATCCACCCCATTCTTTGCTCTGCTCAGAGCTTCCCTATTCATCTCTATCTTTCTGCTGCTGAGCTACGAAATGGAATCGCCTTTTCACTAAGAACAGCAATACCAAAGAACAGAAGGACAATCTCCTCCACATGCTGTGACTCCATGTTTTTTTCTTTTTCTTTTTCTTTGTTTTTTTTTCCATGTCTCATCCCAAGCATTCTGTTTATTTTCTGTTACTGGATACCATTACAAAATCAAATCTGCTTTTCTGCCCACTACTCCCATGCCATTCCTGCAGTGAGCTTTTTAGGATTTGTCTCACCCACTTAATGTCTGGTTCCGATATCCTCTCCCCAGGTAGTGTTGCACTTTTTTTTTTTTTCTGTGCTGAATCTCAACGTTGGTTCTGCCCATGCTTTCTGTTATTTTATGTCTGGCAGCATTTCTCGATTATGTCTGTGTTCAGCCGTCTTTTGAGGAATCTAGTCAACTGTGAGCATCTAATCCTAAATGAATAGATTCAGAAGTCCTTAACTGTGATGTTCCCAGGGCAAACTAGAATGGTAGCGTTTCCTACGATAGGGTGAAAGCCAGAGACACAACATTTTGAGAACAGAACTCCAAGCGTGCTGGACCATGAGCCTGGAGCCTGCATTTGGGCTGTGACTCTATATACAATGTGGCCTTGAACCAACCAATTCTCTTCTCTGGTGCTCAGTTTCATCTTCCAGAAAATAAGGACTATTTGGGAAACTAGTTTTCATTTTCAAACATATTTAGCAATGGAAATTTTTTTAAACACATTCACATGTGCTCTAGTTGAATTCCTTATATGCAAAGGGTACTGTTGGACTTTGGAGTTGAGGATTCCTTGGACTATCTATCTGCTCATCCCCTGGACAGTACTCCGTGGAACCCTGGGAAGCCTCAAAACACAATTTATAAACCCTTGAACTATTTGGTTCTGTAGGCCCCTTGCCACTATCTAGAGCTGTAATATTTTGTGGCTGGGAAAAGAAATACAGAGAAATATATCCAATGGGGAATGAAAAGATACAGAAGAGAATAGGCAAATTTGCAGAGGTCAAGGGTCTATATGTCCAGACATTAAGAGGGAAAGGAGACCACAAGGCCTTCACCTATGGTTGCTCGTGCGGATTCCCAACACAAGTTTTAGCTTTATAACAGATACCATTAACATGAATCTTTACCCACAGACAAACCAAACATTTCTGAAATGAAACCAGTATTATATATCAAATATAACTAGGCATCCACAACTTTTCTTCTTTGTTTATACGATGTCATTCACAGAGCAGTATTGAGCATTCAATGTTCATGTTTATCCCTGACAAATGTTTGTGGAGAGGAGGAAACCACTCTTTCCTAAGAATCTGGTTTCACATGAAGACAAAGGTTAAAGTAGGACAGATGAGATGGGACTATTCCAGAGGTTTTGAGAAGAGTGTTTTTAACATTCCTGTTCTTCCACCAAGACCTAGACAAAGGGAGGAGGGTTCTGAGTTGTCCTGATTGAACTACATGTATGTTCATGGTCTTAGGTTTAATAAAAATATTGGAATACCTCAAGAAGAACCTCATGCACAATGCATTTATTTATAGAAAAATGAGGCCATTCTCAGTTTAAATTCTTCTTTCTCAAAGAGGTTATCATTGACCAGGTTCCTCAATTTTAAATAAGTTCTCCATGTTTTCACCTCTCTTCCACCCTGGTACTTAGAGTCATAGAACTTATATACTGTGCAAATAATACATTTATTTATTTAATACTTCTCTTCCTCTTCCAGACTGAGAGTTCATGAAGGCAAGAGTGGCCTTGATTTCATTCATCGACTTTTTATTTCTTAACTTCTCTATCTCATCCTTACAATGTGAACACCTTAAATACAGGAGCCATTATACCTTTCCTTAGCATCTCCAGCCCATAATGGCACTAATAAAGCAAAGAAGGCCAAATAACTCATAGAATTGTGGAAGACAAGGAGGCAGAAGAGGTGCAGGCTTCAAGGACAAACAGAATATGGAGTTACAATATTGCTTAGAAGAGTCTGAAAGTGCTCACAGGATGATTTACCATTCCTTACCCCACGTGACATTTCTGCCCACAGTCTCCACTATGCTCCCTGAGAATAATGACCTTTCCCTCGTACTAAAGTTATCAATAATGGTGAGAGTTTTAAAGGCTACTCATTTTTTCTTTAGCAAGTACTAAGCTCTAAGTAGCATTCTAAGCAGTTGACACTATTAATTTAATAACTTAATTGTGCGAATGTTTCCGGGAAGCCAAAACTATGTCTGAGACTGCAAATCTGGGAGAAGAAATTTCCTTAACTTTAATGGTAGAATCTTAAATTTTGGGCAGACCTAAGACCTTAGAAGCATCAATTTCCCCAAACCCCGATGAACCCAATTGTGTTCTACCTCCTAAGTAAGACAGAAATGTGGGATGTCAAATAGGTTTCATTCCTCATTGCAACACTCATCATTTAGAAGCAACAGCCTAGACATTTGTAGCAATCTTTCACCTAGGCTCAACAAGAACAACCAGAACAAGTGCCTCTATCGATTAGTGATGTCTGTCACACACACGAATGAAGAGTGGCAACACCTAATGCCTTCCCCAAACCTGCCACTTCGGCTGAGAAGACAAGTTCTCTTTCCCAGCCAGCCTCCCCACACCCACAAGGGACAAAGTTCAAATGCAGCAGTGCAAATTAGAGACTGTAATGAGACTGTCTTTTCTCCTTTCTAGAATCCCTGGCCATCACTATGACCACAGGAGTTGGTGTGAAAGATAATAAGAGGGTTCTCCAGTCCGAATTCTCACTGCTGTGACTCAAAATACTTGACAACTACAAGATAGAGTATGAAAATTGTATTTGTTCACCATTCTGGAGGTTTCAGCAGTTTCACCTCATGTTAGGCCAGGTAGTCTGTGGAGCTCAGGCTTGGTACAGAGACAGAGAGAACACTAGCAGCGGGACTCTGCTTTCACGTCATGGAGATCAGAACCAGAGAAAAAGCAAGGGGAGGAGATATTTTTTTTTTCAATATGTACATACACAGACACACTCCCCAAGACCACACCCCCAGCAGTAACCAAGCACCCTTCCTCAGCAACCAACCTGGCCTCCAACATGGCTGCCTATCGAAGACATGAGTCTGGGGGACATTCTAAATCCCAACCATAACAGAGGGCGAGCCCCAAAATGTGCTAAGAAAGAGCTAAGAGCTGTTGTTCTCTCTACAACAGCTCAATGTTTCAGCTTTTCATACACTCAGGACAAATGTCCCTGAACTCTCTGTTCCCAACTACACCTCATTTTCTGTTTTATGACAATACAGATTTTAAGACATTTGCTTCATAGTAATACGCACAGTTTATAATTGCATACGTTTATGATCAGTTGAAAATGTATGTGTCTCCTACTAGACTCTGAACTGAGAGCTCTGTGAAGGCAGAAATTTCCCTGCATTATTAGCATCAAATACTGACCTCACTGCCTAGCAAGAAGAGGACCATCCTTAAATATCACATATGTGACTAAATAAGTGAATGCGGTCATATATTTTTGAAAAGCCTTATTGAGAGGCTTTGACCACCTCACTATCCCAATAAATATCACTTGTACAAGGTTCTTGTTGTTGTTTTTCCCAATTCACTTTGTATTATTCACATTATCTGTGTGTGGTAGATGAGGAGAGCAGAATGAATGACACATTATGTATGTCACACAAGTGCCATTTCAAGAAACAAATAGAACATTTTCCTAACAAAAAACAGTCCTTGAGTTTTAGTTCCTAGTGTTACTAAAAGTTATTTCAATAAAAGAGAAAAGTTGAACAAATAAAAAATAGACTCCCATTGGAACTGTCTGAACTTTAAAAGTGTAGAAGTCAATAAGAACTAAGTCTCTGCATTGGATACAATGATTTTGGCAAGTAAGGACTACCAAGGAGAATGAGAGAGAAATAGTTTACAAGGACCAGGAACAGATAAAGCTTAATGAGAATGTGAACACATTGGTCTTGTGTTTGGTTGAAGTTTCAAACCCCATTTCGACTCCGTAGATTTTCCTTTTAAATAACCACTGAAGTTATGGGTGTAAAGGCCATCAAGATAGTTGTAAGAGAAGTCACAGATGTGGTTATCATAAGTGCATATAAGGAGGATATCTTGGCCATGAGAGCATCTTACTTCATGACCAACAGTGGAATATTGGAAAGACAGAATTTGTCTACCCAACTCAAGGAAGCACAATGTGTCTTCTTTAAGAGCCTAGTATTAAGGGCTTAATTCTATCATCCCCTGGTAAGAACAGATTAGGGAGGATTGAAATGGACTAATTCTCCACCACTTGATTCCCTTAGCTAACATAGGGGCATCTGACACAGTTCCCAGGGGCATATATGCAATACAAAGAGTGGAGAAGAACACAGAATAAGCTGTGCAGTCTGTGAAAGACACTGTTTATTCAAGTGAGTTGCTCCAGTGTCAAGAAAAGAGGCATCGCACAGCTTCCATGGGCACACAACAGAGTCTCGCTCAGGCACTTTCCCTGGGAACAGTGCCCCCAGGGCCAAACATGACCAAATATGACCAGGACTCCCCCCATCTTATACCAAAATATCACTTCAAGGGCCTTTGCCTGTGTCTCCTCAGCTCAAATTCATATTTTCTACTTTGTAGTTGCAGTTCTCTTTCTCTATGTAATCTATCTCTTTAGGTCTAGGCACTAATGGGTACTAAGTCAATATTTGTCAAATGAATGAATGTTCACATCATCAGTCTGGTAGTCAAGGCCAGCTACATCATATGCCAAGCCCAGTGCAAAATGAAAATACCATAGGGGGCTTCTTGTTCCAAAAGCAAGGGAGAAAATGGGCTATTAAAGGAATGAAGATATAAAGCCTTCTCTTTTTTCTGTGTCATCAATTTCAACTTATCATTCATGGGTATTTTAATTTGCCATTCAATTTGTTCTAAGTAAAGGAAAATTAAGCACTTAAATTATTTAAATTATTAGCATGAATTTTACTGTTTGAATCATACAATGGCAGTTTTGAATGCAAATATGGGGCATTTAACTCACGTGCAGAATCACTGAGATTACACAATTCTGATTTTGTAACACATATAAGTTTTTCCATCTTACTAGAACTGTTGAAACACTGCCTAAAATTAACTCAACTGTCTCTATTTCACTTCTTGTTATAGTATTCTTTCGCATCTGCTCACTGATGATGAAGGATGAGGAAGGAAACTGAAAAGAGAAAGGATGAATGATCCTCCCTTTCACACATTCTATGTCACCATTTTCAGCATAAGCTATTGACTAATATGGGGAAATAATGAGTAGGAAAAGATAAAATGAGATTCCCTGGGCTTCCATGTTTCTTTGAACACCATTGCTTGTCTTGAGAATCATGCATTCATACCAATACTCTATGATAGGCACAATTGTATTAGTGAATCAATTAGCCCTGAAACTACTACCAAAGTCTAGATCAACTGAATTGCTTTCCCATAGTCAATAAAAATACCTTCATATTATTACTGCCTAAGATTTTTCTGTGTGCTTAGAGGGAAAAGGAGAAAGAAAAGGAAAGAAATATGTAACAGATGATTTCTGTGACCAATGTTTATCCATCACACGTCTAGTCCCAAGGATTTAAAACTGATTAAACACAAACAAACCTCCTGACTGGTGTGGCTTTGTGTAGCTCTACAGGGCTCATCTCCCTTACCACCAAGATAATTCAACAAATATTTATTGAGTTTTACCATATGCTTTCTGTTACAGTGCCAAAAGCAGCTACAGAGACACAACAGAAACTGAATTCTGGCTGTAAATCAAACTTTTCTCCCTCAGCACCAAGATATTTAGCTAAATGAAATGATAAAAGGTTTCTAAAAATATAAAATAAATCCTATACAGGCAACCATGTCACCATTACTGGTGTGCACACGATGACATACTTCCTCACCTTGAACCTGGCTTTGTCCATGTCTCTTTCAAGATAAATTACAGTAAGGAATTGGGCACATTAAGAGAGCTTTGGCTTTCTGTCTCTCAGACACATTGATGCAGGAGAAGTTACCAGGGAAGAACTAGAAGAATTGCCATGGTTTCACCTTCAGGGCAGGCACTCAGGCTTCTGCTGAGATGAAGGGGCCCTGCCAGCCTAATTGCAAAAAGAAAGAAAGAAAAAAGCATGTTTTCAGCTGGATTGTGAACATGTTCTGCCTGTTTCTGTGTTCTAAGAGGAAAGAAAGGATTTGAGAAGAAATGGTTTATTCAGATTCAGTCCAGAAATATTTTCAAAATGTCTACTCTATATGTCAGGCACTAATCTGGGTGTTAAAACAAAACAACATATAAGACATTAGTTTTGCCCACAGGGGACTCTAAGTTGAGGGGAAAGGCATTTAGATAAAGAGCAAGTACAATACAATGTGACAAGTGTAAAGAGCTAAGTGTGGGTGTAGTGAAATATCTTGGGGGCTGGCACCAAAACCAGTGCCCAGACATTTAGAATCTCTGCTATAAAGTGAATATTTTATATTCCATATATATATTGAAATATTTTACATTCCATTCTATATATTGAAATCCTAATCCCCAATGTGATCGTTGGTATTAGAAAATGGTACATTATTAGGTTGTGAGGACAGAGCCCTTGTGGATGGGATTAGTGTTCTTATGGAGAGACCTCAGAGGGCTCTCTGAGTCCTTCCTCCATGTGAGGATTCAGCAAGAAGATGACCATCTATGAACCAGAAGATGAGACCTCACCAGACACCAAATCTGCTGGTGCTTTATCTAAGACCTTTCAGCTTCCAGAATTGTCAGAGATAAACTTGTGCTGTTTATAAGCCATCCAGCTTATGTTATTATAGCAGTCCAGACTGGCCAGGATAAGCTCCTCACACAGCAGGTTTGGGGGTTTTTTTGTTTTCTTTTTTTGTGGTACTGGGGATTGAACTCAGAGCATTCTACCTCCGAGCAACACCCCCTACCCTATTTTTTATTCTTTATTTTGAATAAAGGGTCTCATTAAGTTGCAGAGGGCCTCACTAGGTAGCTGAGGCTGGCCACGAACCCGGATCCTCTGGTCTCAGCCTCCCAAATACTGGGATTACAATCCTGCACCATCATGCCCGGCCACAGCAGGTTCTTAATAAATATTTAGTGAATGTATGAATGAATGATTAAATAAGCGCAAGACTTCGTAAAGGAGTTGATAGATAACTTTACTCACAAAAAGTCACAAAAATGTCCTAGAGGGTTACCAAAATTATTTCATACAGAAGGAGTAAGTCCGAAATCCCAGATGTAAAAATAGCAAAGTTTGTCCAGGAAAAATCTAAATCGATAAGCATGGCCAGGATGCAAGGTGCACGAAAAAGAAAAGTAGGATGGGTGCCTGAAAAAATTAGCAAGTCAAGGAAGAGCTTCCTATATTATGCCAGGGAGATCTGACTTCACAGAAAGGACAATATACAGCCTGGGAAAGTTTAGAAACAGGAAGGGATATGATCAGATTTGTGTTTTAGGAAGCTCACCATGGCTTTGATATTGAGTATAAATTGCAGAGGCCCTAGTAGATCAACACAGAGACACTAGTTGAACTTTGCTGTAATCTGGATTATCATCAGAGACAATTGTCTCCTATGGAGGCAGTAGCAGAATGGAGATATGACAATATTTGAGGGAAATTTTAAAAAAGAAATATAAGAGCCAGGTGTAATGGCCCATTCCTATAACCCCATTACTTAGGAGGTAGAGGCAGAAGGATTGCAAGTTTGCAATTAGCTTAGGTAATTTAGAGAAGAAGAAGAAGAAGAAGAAGAAGAAGAAGAAGAAGAAGAAAACAAGGATTTCTGACTGACTGGGTATTGGGATGTGAACCAAGCAGGAGTTAGATTTATGTCTGGGCAACTATTCAATAATAACATCATTTGCTGATATAAGAATCCACCACACCATCACCACAAAAATATACTCAAGTTTGAAGAGATGAGAGATGGAAAGTTCTATTGGGAGTACAGTAGGTTTGAGGTTGCTGAGGGAAATCCACACTGAGGTATCTACTTGGTTATATGAGGTATAACCAGTAGCTACTTGATCATAAGAGCTGGGAGCTGTAAAATTTTGGGCTCAAAAGTAAATACTATAATTTCACACACATTGATGCCATGAAATTAGAAAAGTTTGTATTAGTGTTCTCACAGCTGTAATCAAAAGAACCCACCATGTAACACACAGGAAGGAAGATTCATTTGCTCATGGTTTTCTTTGGATATTTTGAGGTTCAGTCTCATGTGAGTCTGAGACCACAGATCTCAGAGTATGGTGGTGGGAATCAAAGAGAGGGAGAGCTTGCAAGAATTTGCACCCACATCATGGAGACTGGAAGCAAGAGAGCAAGCGAAGGGAAGAGGAATCATATATAAACCCCAAGGCTGCATCCCATAAACGTACTTTGGCGGGCCACACTCTGCCCAGGACAATGCCCAGATAAATCCATTACAACCCAGATAAATCCATTACAACCCAGATAAATCCATTAAAATGGATTTATCCACTACTGAGATTAGAATTCTCATGACTTACCTATATCAACCCTGAATATTACTAAATGAGCTCTTCAAGGGTCATTCTATATCCAAGTATAACAGAGGTCACCTGAAGAAATTAACTCCTTGGTGAAAACCAAGGAGTCTGGAAGATGGAATGACAGCACAAATATGATAGAAAAAAATGAAAATTCAGAACTATAAAGAGAGAATAGGAGTCTACGCAAAGACTGTGATGTCAGAGACCAAGGAAGAAAATATATCTAGGAGAAAGAGAGCAATAAAGTGAAATAAAGTATAAAGTAAGAACTAATAAAATAAGAACATGTATGTGTTCAATGGACTGGCAAGTGATTATTCAGCTCACTACTTGGAATGGAATTTGTGGATATATCCATGTACTGCCTTCCATACTGAGTGCAGTTTCAGTATCCATCTATCTACAAATACCAACATCTAATACAGTCAGATGAATGAGAGCTCTGCTTCCAACATCTGGACTCACCAATAGGATCGACTGCTACCATCTGTGAAGTTATTTATGGGGTCTAATGCACACTGGGGAGGTGGAAAAAGGGGTGGTTTGCCTAAAGATATTGATAGCACTCTGGGGTTTACTTAAACATAATATTTGCATTGTCTTTTCAATAGATAACAGACAGGAAAACAGACTTGCCTTAGACATCCAGCTTAAATGCTTCTTGCACCATGGCCTTTGTAACTGGCACATCTAGATTATAGGAACAGAAATTGAGAGAGGTATGTATGTGTTTTTCACTATCAATACTTGAGAGGTAGTAAGGGAGTATTTACAAAGTGGCACTATTCTCTCTCTCCCTTCCTCTATTCTTCCCTCCCTCCTTCCTTCCATCTAACTATCCTTTATCTTTTCTTCCTCCATTTCTTTCCCATTCTAAACATTTACTTTTCCCTCTATATGTTTCTCATGTTTCTTCCTCTTTCTTCCTCTTTCTCACTCACTCTCTTTCTTTCCTTCTCTTTCTTCTTCCTCCCTCCCCATTCTGTTTCCCCATTGATTAGGATGAATTAAGTATGCCGGAATAAATAGAAGACTAAGTTTTATAAGTTATATTCAATAACTTTCAAGTAAGACTAAAACTCATAGAAAAAAATAGAACTAGGAAATAATTTAAAAAGGAATACATTCAAGAAATGTGGGAAGATGAACAACTTGCCTTATTATGAGAAAGCACAGTTGACATTGAGCCAGAGAAAGGGTATCATTAAACATTAATTGCTAAGTATGGCATATAATGAGGTAGAAATTTTCAGAAGTCTCTGAATCAAAAATTCTAAGATCACAGTTAAGGAAATTCAATAGGGAGTACAAAATACAATAGGACAAATAAGATTGTGAATAATACTGGGAAAATATAGAAGATTAGTAAAAAAAAAAAAAAAAGAAATCAAATTGAAAGGTAGCATGAGGTTGGGACAGGCTTAGCTAGAGCTGCCTGAATAGAACAGAAAAAGGAAAGAATGACCAATGAAATAAAAGATGTTGAGACACACCAAATGAAGACTAAGAGAGAAAACCATCTCCCAAGACAGAGAATATGTGTTTTCCTAATACACTTTTGTCATCACTAATGCCCACACAAGTAAATTCAATTCCTGACTATCATGTGCTTCACAATTTAACCTCATCCTTGGCCTCAAGTTTCCGCATCCTATGAGAAGATTCTCATTTCTTACTAATGTTACCTCTTACTGTTGACTTCCCTATCTGATCACAACATAGCTTCCTAGATTTCAGAGAAGGCTGAATGCCCAATCAGCCTGGTTTCTCCTTCATATCTTATCATATCCCTGGACTCCATTTCTGAGAAATTCCAGTATAACCCATCTTGTCTGTGTTGGAATATATTTATTATTGGGTCTAACTCTAAATACTGGCCCTGAGGGAGGCCATGGCATGTGAAACTTCTATGAACACACCAGCTAGCAGTAGAGGGACATTGAAAAATTGGTAGGAACAATTGATCTGTGTCCAAGGCAGATTTAAATTACATCTCTTAGTGCTCATTTTGATACTTTATTTTCTTCCCAATCCATCTATGAGGGTTAGATTTAATTTAATGGTTTCCAATTCTTCACAAATTTTCCATGCCATTATGGTATTTTCCTGCCACTTGGCTTTCAGCTTGGTCATATGACTTGGCCAACACAATGGTAGTAGGTATGACAAATAGGAAGTTAAAGTGTGCTTGCATGGTTTAACTTGCTTGCTGTGTTTCTACTTTCTCCATAGGAAGAGCATGTCTTAGTTGGCTGTTGGATCAAGGCAAACAAGAGACACATGGAAGCAATCTACACCCAACTCTACAGCTTGTAGCGGAGCCTAACTTAGCCCAACCTAGGCCAGATAAATTTCAGCCAAGTCACAGATGCTGCAGCTAGAAATAAGGTGTTTGTTGTTGGAAGTCAGTGAAACGTTGAGATTATTTTTTACATAATATCATTGTAACCATAGCTGACTGATACACTGTGAGAGGTCAAGTTCAGCATTCCTAGATTTTAAGGCAGATGCCATTAGCAGAGTGAAGTGACAAAAGTATTATGAATAATATGAGCCTTCAACTTTCCTTCTCTTAACTCTTTAAGTTCTTTAAGAACTAGAGCATTTTTTTGTACAGGGAGCCCTAGGGGGAGCCCTTATCCAGATTAAGCCTCTTGACCTTCACCAGGCACTCACAAGGGCTAATTCCCAGGAAGACATGAAAGACAGGGAGATCCTGGGGACTTTGTGGTTATCAGTCAAGAACTGATTGTAATAGACCCACTCTTCCAACAAAAATCTAGGTTCATGGAATCAAGCATCTGCTTATAATTTTTATTTTTTGACATTTAATATAGTGAACACTTTCAGAAGAGCCATGACTTGATTCAATTCATGTGAAAGGAAGAGAGCAACTCCAGACTGCTCATTTTATCCATTACCCCCTTATCCTAAATCCTCTGCCTCTCCTGCAATTACTTTGTTCTTGCTTGCCCAATAAACAGCTTAGTCTTCTTTTTTTATATACCAAACAAGAACTTTTAAGCTGCTTTTACTTCCTTGTGCAGTTATCCCACACAAGCTTTTTATGGCTAAAAAAACATATTTAGAAGTAGACTGCCCAACGCCAATTCTCAGGTCTCCCACTTATTAGCTGTATAATTCTGGACAAGATAATTAAATTCTCCAGATCTCAGTTCTTCCATCTGTAAAATGAGAATAATAATTTTTTTTGCCTGCTGAGATCATTCATAAGAACCCTTTAGCATAGCACTAGCCACATAATAAGGGCTTAATAAGTGAAAGTTATTATGTTGATACTATTTGCCCATGTAGAGCTCTCATATTTTTCTCTGTATCATTTTCTATAGATATTCGTCTGTCTCATGACATCCTAGAGATTGTTTTAGAATTGGTTACTTCAGATTTGAGTAACTAATGGTACATTCTCACATTCACAAACAACTTGGAATTGTAATTACTACAGACATCAACACTGAAATCACTAGAGGATGAGCAATATCTGTAATTTTTAACTCATTATAGAGAGACAAATGGGTATAATGGTGATAAGAATTGGATATTCAGAGAGACTCAGGTTTAAATCCTTGCTATGCTGAGTACGATTAATAATAGTATGATCTTAAAGAGTTTAACTAATCTTGGGTTTTCCCATCTGTAAAAACAGGGTTGTCAAAAGCCAAAGGAAAAGGAAAATTGCATAGCCAAAGCCATTTATTTTTCTTTATTGTGTGCATATCTGTTCCTTAAGCAGGATAAATTCTCCCAAATCTTATCAAAGGAAAAAAATTGCACATTTAATGTAATCAATTTGGGTTGGTGTTGCTTGTTTCACATAGCTAAAAGACACTTTGCCTAATAAAAACCTTTATAATGTCATCAGAAAGTAATCAAACACTCCTTAACCCAATAATTTCAGAGCTATTACTTCACAAGGAGTGGGGTCAAACTTACATTGCATGAATAATATTTCTTTACCATTACTCTGTGTAGCAAGATGCACCTAATTTTAAGTGGTTTACATGGAAACCAGTTACATGCCTTTGGTAGAAAGACTGTGCTAGCATAGAGAATCTGCTTAGGGCTTGAAATCCCTCTCCCTTACCCTTTTTGGAGTAACCATTCACACACAGAAAAAGTTTAAAACCCAAGAGTTTAATTAACACACACAAAAAAAATCAAAGGGCCATGACTTCCACCTGTAAAAAATGTTGCTTCCCAAAGTGAAGGAAATAGAATTTCTAGAGAATGCAGCTTAGTCTGACCAAAAGGCTGTAAAAGGGAGATTAGGGTATTTACTGGGCCAAAAGAGAGATGGTTACATCTCCCTGTTAGATGCTAACAAAGCTGAAATATTTCCTTGTTCTTTTTTATGTGATACAAGGGTCATATTTGATATGTAAAGTCATAATGTTCCCCTTTATTACTCAGAAATATCTATTCAGTACTACTAAAGAAGTTTGGAGAAAACTTACATAGCCTTCTGGTTAGCAAATAGGGCACCTGAGGTCTCCTTGTGGATGACTCAGGGAAGACATTCTACTTGTCAGACTCCACGAGTATGAGACACCAGGAGGCTGATTTCTCTAATCCTGTCTTTTTCTCTACTTGTCCTCCAACCTCAAGAGATTTGGGAGAACAACACAGTGTTGAACAGATAAAGGGAGCCCTGTTATACTCCACTGGCCTGAAGTGGTCTCATTTATTAAATAGATCTATTATGTAATTCTCAGATAAAACTACAGCCAAGAACATATTAAATTTTAGGACAGGACTGAGTGTATAAAGGCTTTATTACTTAATCTCTGGGCTCTTATCTTGGGGTTGGCAAAGCCCAGTGGAGTCATCTTGAAAATGGCCTAAGTTATAAGAAACTCCCAGATGCTGCTGGCAGGAGCTCCCCAGAAAGACCAACAGTGTGAATGACACTGCAAGTATATTTAATAGTCCAGGCTAGTTTAAGCTGTAGCAGCAAATTTACCTTAAATCTCAGTGGCCTAATGCAGTAAAGGTTTATTTCTCACTCATGCAAATGTCCATGGCAGGTCTCCAAGAGCTCCTTTCCACTTGCTGACCCAGATTAACAGTCTCTACCATCTCATCGAGACAAGTGAGTTCTTTTGTTCTTGTGCTCTGGTTCAAAAAAAAAAAAACCCAAACAAATAAATAACAATAACAACTAAAACAGTCTCACACCCTAGTGCTGACTGAGCCCTTGCCTTATATCATAGTTTCTCCCTAGGTTTTCTCCATCAACTCTCTGTTAATTCAGAGTCCCAAACTTCACATTATTCTAATGGGTCCTATTATATGACATTCAGTTCTTTTCAAATTGCCTGCTCTCATACTTTACATCATCGTGATAGACATTCTTGCCTGGATGCCTGCCAAACTATATCTTGTAGGATCTTCCAGGCTGTTCTCCCTAACCATGCACCTGGTTGAATTTCTGGTACTTGAAAACCCTGTAGCCCTGGGACTTAGCCAAGACCACTAATCTGAAATAAAATGAAACTGATACCTTCTCAACCTTACAATTCTTTGAAAGTGCATTTTCTCTGGTCAGCTATTTTTCTCTTTTAATCACTTGGTTCTCTCTCACTATCCCTGTATATACGCATTACTTTTCATCATTAGGGAGTCATTGCATACTTCATCTAGACAGTGCCCTGTGCTTTAAGAACATAGACCAATTATAATTAAAGTAGGGTATAGATCACTGCTTGGATGGCATTAGTCCTTGGACACCCAGTAGCTATTAACCTACTTTAATAATTGACTGAGACTATTGATTCTTTAAACATAACTATATGTTTCCATCTTAGTGGAACCAATTACAGTTTGTAAGTTTATTGAAGAACAGCTGACTTCTCAAAACTTGACTCACTCAATCTCAGGGACTCTGGAGATGACTCATGACAACCCAATGACGCCTGACCCCTGGCTCACTGGGGCTGGGCTACCACTTGAGTCCAACTCGAATGCTCCATGATTATTTCCAGTGACATAATGCCAGGGGCAGCGAGTAAGAAGAACAGAAAATGCGAACAGGTGAAGGCATTGCTGTAAATCTACAGTTATTGCCAGTCCAACCTGAAGTTCACAAAGAGGCAGCCAGCCACAGACATATTTTGTCAACTGAGTACCAGTTTTTTGAAAGTGAGACTATTTCACATGAAAATTTGCATTCCAAGTGTAAATAAAAGTCAGACTTGACAAAGCTGGGCCTACCTTCCTTGTAGCAGTCATCAGTGGGGCCCAAGTACTAGTGGCTCTCCTTTAGAATGAGACAATCAATCTCCAGCTCAGCAGGCCCCAGGTCCCCCATGGTGATGGATGGAATGTGTTCCCCCCAAATTCACATGTTAAATCCTTAACCCCAAGGTGGCTATCTTTGGAAGAGAGCTTTGAAAGAGTAATTAAAGTTTAATGAGGCCATTAGGGTAGAGTCTGGCATCGTTGTAAGAAGAGGAAGAGATATCGAGGATGTTCACACACCGAGGCGGAATGAGGGTACAGTGAGGGTACAGCCATTTACAAGCCAAAGAAAGAGACCTCCGGGAAAAACAAATTTGCTGACACTTTGATCTTGGATGTCCAGTCTCCCAAACTGGGAGGCAAGAATTTCTGTGATTTAAGCCACTCAGTCTATGGCATTTTGTTATGGCGGCAGTAGCTGACTAATACACCCATTGTGTCCTTATTCTATGTCACCATGCTTGTGCTGTAGGGTTTTTTCCTCTCACTTGGATCATTGCACTCATCACAATCTGAATCCAGAAAGAATCACTTTCACCAACAACAAGATATAGTTGTTTCTGTAAGGAAACAACAAAAAAGACAGTGACTTTGGGGGAAGATATTAAAGTACATATAATAAAATTAGTGAAGTAATTAGAAAAAAACCCATTTCTATAAAGGTAGACATTTCTCACACAAGCTAGACCATCATGAAAAAAAATACGAATTTTAAAAAATTGTGTCAAGTGCCAGTTTAACAAAAATATGGTGGTTAGAATCACAGTCTTTAAAACCAAAAGAAAAGACATTTTTAGTTCATACTTTGTGCCACTTACCTTACTAATTGTGAGTCTTTAGCCTCCATCTCCTCAGCATTAAAGATAGTGATGCAAGAACGCATACTACTACGTACACAAAGTGCTTTGAATAGAGCCTAGAGCAAATAAGAACAAAGCAACGGGAGCTGCTTTTTGTGGTTGGATGCTTTCAGCTATAAACAACAGAAAATTCTATTTGAGTCCCTCCAGATAAATGTAATTAAATCCGAAGTTGGGGTGGGCTACACAGTTGACTTAATCCAGTGATTCCAGCTGGCCATTTCTCTGTGGCTCTCTTGATTCTATACCTCACGATCCTCAGGCTGGTAGTTTAGTGGTTGTTGCAGGGTGCAACTCCACAATGTTTAGAAAACATGATATGTATATTTCTCCATCGCCCTTTCCAGAAGCACCCACAAATTTTTCTTCATACCCCATTGGGTTGAAGGCCCATGCCATGCCCTTGCTATTAGAGGAAGGTGATTATCTGATTGGCTTAGTGCTGGGCTCCTGAACCCGTCATTAGCGAGGAGAATAGCACCATGAACTGAAAGTGATCAAAGATCACTGCTAGTGTTCTGACCAATCAGGTGTCTCTGAGGCACACAGGCCACTGGCAGGGATGCTAGATGGCTGAACAAAATCAGGAGCCTTGTTATAGAAGAAGTGGATAACAGAAATTGTGTAGGCAACAAACAATGACTACTACGTTGGTGTTTCCTTTAGTGTAGAAAAGAGAATTCATAACTCGTGGAACTGAAGTCTTACTTAAACCTTTTTATATGCTAAGTGGCATAACATAGCTTAACATAAATATATCAGCTAATTGAATCTTTACAGCAGTCCTAAGAGGTGGAATTTATAAAGCCCAGAGAAAAGAATGTCCTTTGGTAAAAAAAAAATCTAGAAAATAGATTTCATTTCTTTTCTACAAAATAAGAATAGTAATAGCACCTATCTCAGAGGTTTTTGTAAAAATTAAGTGAAGAATTTGCTTGGAAAGGGGTCTGGGACTCTGAAAGAACATGATTGGAAGATTGGTGACAAAGACATTTGGGAGAAAGTTATGTGGATGGATCTCTCTGAATGGGCAAAGAATGTGAAGATATTTGTGTCTCGTGTTAATGCTCATCAAAAGGTGACCTCAGCAGAGGAAGACTTTAACAATCAAGTGGATAACCCTGTCTGTGTATTGGATCAGCCTCTTTCCTCAGCCTCCCCTGGCATTGCTCAATGGGCTCAAGAACAGAGTGGCCATGGCGGCAGGGATGAAGGCTATGCCTGGGCTCAGCAACATGGACTCCCGCTCACTAAAGCTGACCTGACTATGGCCACTGCTGACTGCCCAGTCAGCCAGCAGCAAAGACTGGCGCTGAGCCCCTAATATGGCAGCATTCTTCAACATGATCAGCCAGCAACCTGATGACAGGTTGATTACAGTTGGCCTCTTCCATCATGGAATGGGCAGCACTTTGTCTTATTGGGATAGACATTTACTCTGGGTATGGATTCATGTTTCCTACAAGTAAGGCCTCTGCCCAATACCATCCATGGACTTATAGAATGCCTTTCCATCATCATGGCATTCCACACAGTGTGCTTCTGACCAAGGAACTCACTTCACAGATAAAGAAGTATGACAATGGGCTCCTGCTCACAGGATTCACTGGTCTTACCATGTTCCTTGTCACCCTGAAGCAGTTGGTTTGATAGAACGGTGGAATGGCCTTGTGAAGACTCAGTTACAGCACCATCTACATGGCAATACCTTGCAGGGCTGGGCCAAGAGTTTTCAGAAGGCTGTATATCCTCTAAATCAGTGTCTACTCTATGGTACTGTTTCCCCTATAGCCAAAATTCAGGGGTCCAGGAATCAAGGGGTGGCAATGGGAATGGTACCACTCACCATTCATTACCCCTTGTGACCCATTAGCAAACTTTTGCTTCCTGTTCCCATAACTTTATGTTCTGCTGGGCCCCAGGTCTTAGTTCCAGAAGTGAAAATGCTTCTACCAGCAGGAACAACAATAATTCCACTAAACTGAAAGTTAAGACTTCCCCCTAGCCATTTTGGGCTCTTCATGCTTTTGAGTCAACAGGCTAAGAATGGTGTTATGGTGTTGGCAGAGATGATTGATCTAGATTACCAAGCATAAATTGGACTGTTACTCTACAATGAGGGTAAGGAGAAGTACGTCTGGGAAGCAAGAAATCCCTTAGGGCATCTCCTAGTATTGTCATGTCCAGTTATTAAAGTCAATGGAAAACTACAACAACCTAATCCAGGCAGAATGGCAAATGTCTCAGATCCTCCAGGAATGAAGGTGTGGGTCACCACTCCAGGTAAAGAACCAAGACCTGCTGAAGTGCTAGCTGAAGGTAGAAGTAATACAGAGTGGGTAGTAGAAGAAGGTAGTTATTAGTACCAACTACAGCCACAAGACCAGTTACAGAAATGAGGACTATAATTACTATAAATATTTATTTCTTATTTTGTTAAGAATATGTTTGTGTGTGTATACATGTATTAATCAGATATCTGTTTAATCTACTACTCCCTTATTCCTCTATCATGTAACATAATATTGACGGGCTTAATATCAGTACTAAACTATTAAATCTAACTATAGTATCTAAATATTAGCAGTAAGAATCACTCAGAAAACTTTACCTTCTATTCATGGGAAGTAACTGGTGCATTTTTGGTTGTACATGGGATAGTTATATCATGTTAGCTGAGATTCTGATATTATTTGAAGATTAATATGCTTTAAAGAGACAAGGTTAGGAGTCACACTGAAAAGGGGTGGATTTGTGATGGTTAGTCTGGATTGTTAACTTGACTGGATCATGAAACACCTAACATTATGTGACTTTGTATATATATGATGTGACTTTTGGTTGATATGATCAGTTTATGTAATGGCAGATTGAAGGGGAATTCCTGTCCTAAATGTAGGCAGCACAGTTCTGATAGGTGCAGGACTTGGATAAAAGAGGGAGAAAACCACGTGAATGCATATGTGGTTCTTCGTGAAGAAAGTGTGTCTTCTCTCGTCTGAGATATCACCCTTCAGCTTTTTTAACTAGACCTTCACCATCATTTCTCTGGAGAGTTTCCTGGCCTTCCCAGTGAGGACTGTTACTGAATTAGTGGTCACTCCGATTCTGAGACTCCAGCTCTTGGACCACCAGCTGCTGGTTCCTCCAGCTCTCCACCTGCAATTAGCCACTTGGGACTACACTGCTTTTGACTCTAAGCTGATTTAATAAATCCCCTTTTACCATATATGTGTCCTGTGAGTTCTGTTACTCTAGTGAACACTGACCAATACATACACACCCTAAGATGTTTCTTCTTCTCTTTAGAACAAAAAAGAATCAGAAGCTTGAACTGCAGAAACATTGAAATGCCTATCTAAGGCTGTTCTTTTGTCACTGTGAGCCAGGGCCCTGACATTGGTATTTTTAACAAGCTCCTCAGGGCATACCAAGGCCTAACCTTTACAGGGTGAACAAACCACCAGTGGCCAATACTCAACCCAGCTACTTAGAATTCAGACAGGAGTCACTTGGGAGTGTGTTCTAGGGAGACAGACTCAGCCATGATGCTTAGACTCATGTAGAGTTCATGGAAAAGGACACACACTGTCTCTCACATTTACTTCTTAAAATTTTCTCTGTTTAAAAACAAGTATTCATTTTGACTTACTTTTTAAAAAGAGTTTTAGGTTTGCCTCTGTGCTTGAAAATTTGGGATTAAGAATTAAGTCTCAAACAGAAAGCCTTCAGAAACCACAGACCAAAAAATACAAATAAATAAACAAACAAAAAACACCAATAGCTTAAGCCTCTTAAAGTTCATAGTTTAGATTGTGCCAGTACCTGACATAGTTAACTGCCAACATTTCAGGATGCAGGAGGGGTAGAGACATTGTTATGGTTTCTGTTTGAAATGTCTCCCCAAAAGTTAATGTGTAAAAAGTGTGACCCCGATATAGCAAGGTTCACAGGTGTGGCGTAGCTGGAGGAGATGGGTCACTAGGACCATGACTTTAAGGACTATATCTGTCCCTGCCTCCCGTCCTCTCCCTCTATGTCTGACTGTCATAAGCTGAGCAGTTTTCCTCCTCCACACCCTGCCACCTGGAGGTTTCCTGCCTTAAGATGATAGACTAATGAACTGAACTTCCAAATCCATGAACCAAAATAAACCTTTCCTCATCTAAGCTGTGTTTGTCAGGTGTTTTGATCACAATGACAAAAAAAAAAAAAAGCTGACTAACAACAGAGCATCCCTTAAGTGCTGTATCGGCTAATAACTTTGAAAAGTTCAAAAACATCCAAGTAGTTTTCCAAAAGTCTTATAATTATATGAGCCAAGATTTAGAGAAATAAAACATTCTCAACAAAGGGTTGGCACTGAAGAGCTTCTCCTTTTTTTAATGCCAAAGTGTACCTCCTAAACAAGTATTATTAAATTCCCATTCTTTGCCAGACATTGTAATAGGTGCTGCCAAAAAGGAAAATAACTAATACTCAACCCTTCTCTTCAAAGAGATCAGAATCTAGTGGAAACAGATAATAAAACAATGATTAAAAGACAGTGTAACTTGTAGTTAGGAAGAAGAAAGAAAGAAGGAAAAAAGGAAGAAGAAAAGGGAAAAGAACTTAAGAACTTGAAAAACTTAACATTAAAAAGATAAATAACCCAATAAACAAATGGAAAATTGAACAGAATAGATATTTTTCAAAAGAAGAAATACAAATGGCCAATAAATACATGGAAAATGCTCAACATCATTAGCAATCAGGGAAATGTAAAACTACACTGAAATTCCATCTAACTCCAGTTAGAATGGTAATCATCAAGAATACAAACAATAATAAATTCTGAGAGGATGTGGGAAAATAGAAATTTTTATACAGTGTCGGTGAGATTACAAATTAGTACAACCACTATGGAGATCAATAGGAAGGTTTCTCAAAGGACTAGGAATGGAACCATCATATGGTCCAGGTATACCACTCTTTCCAAATAATTAAAGTCAGAATGCTGTAGTGATACATGCATATCTATGTTTATGGAAGTATAATTCACAATAGCCAAATTATGGAACCAACCTAGGTGTCCACCAAAGGATGAATGGATAAATAAAATGTGGTATATTCATACAATGGAATGTTACTCAACCATAAAGAACAAAATTGTGTCATTTGCGAGAAAATGAATGGAACTAGAGAATATTATGCTAGGTGAAATCAGCCAGTCTCAGAAAGTCAAAAGTTGAATGTTTTCTCTCATATATGGAAGCTAAAGAGAAAATAGTAAACAAAAGGGACTTTAGATCATTGAGAAGAATGGGCAGTAGAGTAATAGTGGTAGGAAATAGTGGTAGGGATGTGGAAAGGGGGAAAAGAAGAACTGATGAAGGAAACAGTTGAAATAATGCCATGTCCATATGACAGTATCACTACCAACCTTACATATATGTATGTGGAGATGTGGGCAGTGGGATGGGAGCTGAAGGGAAACTCACCAAGACCTGTGTGCATGTATGTTTGTATCATTTTGAACCTCACTACCATGTATAATTGCAATGCACCAATGAAAGTATTTTTTTAAAAAGAATTGAAATATGTATGTATTGGGGGGGGATCCTTCCTATGTTTAATTCTTTCCTCTTTCTTCCTAGAAGTGTTTAGTCTACTTTTTCTCCTTTTTCGTTAGGTAATCAGAGTATGAGATAAGGTGGTATGATGACTATGAGAGATGGCTTTGCAATTTTCTTCACTGATCTTGATAAGTAACTGCATTTCTCAGAATTTACTACAGTTTAAACTCTGAAGCCAAGAAAAGGCAGAGGAACCAATTTCATATATGATTACCTTTGGTTTTCTTGTCCTCCCAAAGAGGGTTAAAAAAAAAGTAGCTCTTCTGTTTCAATAAATATAGGAAAACAGATTTATTCCTCCTCTTGAGACATTCATTTAACCAAAAATGTTTAGAAGGTGGTGTTCACTTGATTCTTTGATATAAAATATTTGGATAAATTTTATTGGCATACCTGGCATGATACATAAAATTAAATTGCACCTACAAAGCCAGTGGACTATGGATGAGGGGATACAGAAATACTGTGTAGCTTTTTAAAGTCAGAAATTATTTTAAGGTGTTTCTTTTTTTATTCAGAAAGAAGGGAGGAAGTACAGAAGGACTGGTATTTCATCAGGGTGGAAAAGGCTAGAGAGAGTAATGAGAAAGGGAAATCTAGGTAAATAAATAGAGACACAAACACATATGGTAGATTCAGGTAAATACAAGTAGTTTAAGAGGCTGGGATATGAGACATCAGAGGCCGAGGGAAGAGCCTGGACAGACATGACAGGAGAGGCCAGCCCACAGGAGAGTATGTGTACTAGGCTAAGATTTTTACATTTGTGTTTGTCTTTACTATATGGCCTCTCTATTGTCTTTGAAGACAAACGCTAAGCAAAAGACCAATTTATTTCACTAATAAGACTAATTGATTTCATTAACTATATGATAAACATCTTTTGTATTTTATAGTCTCTGAAATCAGGGTGCACCTTTCAATCTATGACATAGAAGTAACTAGATCACATTTGTATATTAAAAAGATCATAGTTGTCACTGTGGATAACAGACTGGTGGAAAGTGAAGCTAAAGATGAGCAACCCACTAAGAAGGCTATTTAAATAGTTTAGGAAATTACTGGCACACACCTGTAATTCCAGTACTTGGGAGGCTGAGATAAGAGGAATGCAAGTTCCAGGCCGGCCTCAGAATTTTAGTGAGATTCTTAGCAACTAAGCAGGACCATGTTCCAAAATAAAAACTAAAAAGGGCTGGAGATATAGCTTAGAGGTAGAAAATTGCCAGTGCCAAAAGAAAAAAAAAAGTGCAGGAAAAGATTATATGGAAACAGAAAACCATAAACCCACCCAGCTTTGATTCAAACTTGATTACAACTGCAATTGAAACCACAAAGCACATATCACAGTGACATTTCATGAGACTCTCAAGAGGAAGGAACGCTGTTGGCACAACAACTCTTGAGATTGCACAGCACTGAGATAGACATCATGCTTTGTCATAAAAATGTGAAAAAATGAGAACTATTTGCCATCCCATTTCCATAAAAGCATGAAAAATAAAGAGAACTAGTCAGGTATATTAAATAACAATTAAACCTATACTATTCCATAAATTATTATTATAAAGGTTGAGATTCTGGGCAGTTAACTAAAAAGGTAGCAAGGGTTTCCTGTAATACTCTGCTTTCTAAATACAAAGATTTGTATTTTTCTCTTATAGAATATAATCCGTAGTTTCAAAGTAACAGCAAACTTGTTTTACATGTTTGTGCTCATATGTCATAGTTTTCACTTGCTAGGTAAGGTTTCTTGTAGAAAATTAGTTTACTCATGGTAATTGCAATGTATGCTGACTTCTTCAGTAACTTCTCCACTACATAAGAAGAATGGATTTACTTGCTGCATAAAAAATGTCAACCCATGCTTGCTGTTGGTTTTGTTCCTATAGACATATTTAAGAAGAAAACACTAATGTGTAATTCCAAGATATTTATCCCAAAGCATGTAGTTTGTTCTGCCACAATGACAAGAACTCCAACCTAGGACACAGATGGTAATGGAGAGGAATAGGAATCATGTGGGATGCTATGGAAGCAGGTAAATGAGTTTTACATATTTATGAGATACAAAGGAAAAAAGAGTGGAGGATATTCCTCGGATTTCTGTTGTACATGAAGAGAAATATAGTGGCATTATTAACCATAGTACAAGAGAAAGCCATTTCAGAAGATAATGATTATCATTTAAGACATATTGAATTGAATGTGCCTTTAGTTACATTCAAGGAGATGTTAAGCAGGTAGTTCATAATATTAGGTGTGAGGTCAAAAGAGAGAATGCAATTGACAATAAAGATACTCCAGATATGGTGGCCCAAACCTGTAATCCTAGTACTTGGGAGGATGGGACAGGAAAATTGCAGATTCACAGTCAGCCTCAGCAATCTTAGTGAATCCTTTTGCAATTTAGTGAGACCCTGTTGCAAAATAAAAAATAGGGATGGAGGTGTAGCCCAGAGGCAGAATGCCCCTGGGTTTAACCCCAAGTAAAATAAAAAAGAGAGAGAGTTAAAGAAAGTTAAAGAGAGAGAGAGAGAGAGAGAGAGAGAGAGAGAGAGAGAGAGAGAGAGGACGTTGATGTTTGAGTAATAGCAGTGGCTCTGTGCCCACTGAAATAATAATCCATTTCATTTGCATAGCAGGAGCAACTTTCCAAACATACTTACCATATAATATCTCATCTTAGGTATTCAGCTCCAAATGGTTCTCTTTTTATACATGAAAACACTAAGTACCAGCTAGGTTAAAACTTGCCCAAGTTCATGAGTCCATGTAATGGTTTTGATTTATAATGCCCCCTGAGATCTTACAGAGAGTAGGCAACCATATTGGAGGTGGGGCTTGGTTGCTAATGAGGAGTCCCTGGAGATGTGGCCTTGGGGATTATATATGGTGTCCCTTGTCCCCCTGCTCTTTCTCTCCCTCCTCCCACTGATCTCTCTTTTTCTCTTTCTTCCAGCCTCCATGATGTCAGAACACAGACCTTGATATCTCCTTCTCTCTGCTCCCACTGCCATTCCCCAAGCTCTGCAGACCTGGTTCCTCCTGGACTGAATCTTTGAAATCTCCAGAATTGTGAACAAATAAATCTTCCTTCCTCTAAGTTGTGTGGTCAGTCATTTTATATCACATCAGTGAGAATGTTGGCTGCAATAGTACATGGAGAGCTCAAATCCTCTGACTCATTATCGGTGTCCTTTCTAATGTCCTACATTGACTTGTGATGCAACTATTGTGTACAAAGTCCATGGGAAGGCCCACAGAGATTATAAATACTTTGTTCTCCAATTGGGGTAAGTCTAATCACTCAGAAACAAATCCTAGCTTCTCTACCACACTAAAATAATGACAACTTAAACATACAAATGTACATGCCTCCTATTCTAACTGTACTGTAAGAGATTCTTACCTTTATCCCCAGTAACATCTTTCTCTTTAACACTGTACTTCTAGAAGTCTCCTACCTCTTGTGACAGAGGAAAAAGAGCATCCCAATTAACCAAGAAATATGCCACCCTGTACTGTGCTCCCGTAGAAAGAAGAATTACATTCTATACACTATTTACCTTAATTCATAAACAAGTAGGGTGGATAGAAGTACAAAAGTATGTAAGAGCTTTATGGACTATTCATGGAATTTTGATGAGAAACTTGGGCAGAGACAAAATCATATAAGAGCAATGCTACACACTGCCCTTGGGGTTTAGATTCCAAGTGACTTGGACCAGAATACAGTCAGCCCTCCCTACCTGTGGATTCCTCATTAGAGGATTCAACCAACCATGGATTGAAACTATTAAAAATAAAAAATTGCATCTGTATTGAACATGTATAGACTTTTTCTTGTCAATATCCCCTAAGCAATACAATCTAACAAATATTTTCATAGCATTTACATTGCATGAGGTATTATCAGTAATCTAGAGAGGATTTAAAGTATATCAGAGGATATGCATAGGATATATGGAAATACTAAGATATTTTATTTTATATCAGAGGCTTCAGTATCTGTAGATATGGGTACCTGTGGGGGCCCTGGAGCCAATCTCCTATAAATAACAAGGATCAACTGTGTTCTCTATGCTTAAATTTATCTCTTATGAAAAAACTGATTAAAACTTACGAGGAAGAGGTTATTAATTTTCCAGAGGGAAAGAATTTGGGATATCTGAGGTGAAAATGGCATGAATAGGACAAACAGTACTTCAGAACAAATTTTTAAAAGAATGGTAGCCTACTTAAAGGCAAACAGCTGGAACTATTTGTGGAGGTAGAAAGCATTGAAAGAATCAGAGAAGGAAACAAAGCAATGCTCCTAACAAAGGTGCTAGTCATGGAAGAAGGGTGTGCTCAACCATGCAGAAATGCACTTGCTTTAAAAAATGCAAAATGAACATTTTCAAGTAGAGCCACAATGGTGGCTATTGAAATGAAGCAGAATCATCCAGAAATTAAAATATATAAAGCAATCTCAGCAACTGAAATAAAGCTCCAGACAGACACAACATTCTCTCACATCACACATAAATATCAGACTCCATATATTTTATATCCAAAGGTGCCATTAAATTTAATGGGAATTTTACATGCATAAGGATCTATAGTGTGGATACATGAAGTGAATATCTGAATTGCTAATCCTACAAATTGGTCGGAAGGGCTTCTGTATCCTTGAAAGAGTTGGGTTTGGAGTTGGAGCACTTTTTTGTTAAACTGCTATTGGTTTATTAGTCTACTTTCAGTTTGGCTTCTGTTTCATATCCTTTTAAGGTAGACTCTGAAAAAATAGTTGATAGAGGTGGGTCAATAAAACATCTGGGAATAAATGAGGAAAATAAAATCAAAAGTAGATGATGACTAAAATAAGATATTGTGTAGAGAAGAATAGGAGATTGTGAAGGAGAGTCAGAGACTTAAGTGAGGAATGTAAACAGTTGGGCAATCTTATTGCTGTGTTCTGGTGAACATTTTCCTTGATTAAATAAATGCTCAGTATTATGGAAGAAATATTCCTTAGAAAATACAAAAAGAAATAAGTATAAGTACATTCTAATTGTTGGTGTCATTAGGAATAAGCTTTTTCAATGCATTCACTATACCTGCATTTTCTAAGTGGATATGTTTACTTTTATGATAAGAAAATGCCTTGATTCAAATATGTATAATTATTTTTAAGTTAAATGTTAAAATTCAAGCATCATCAAGTTTTATCCCATGACTTAATCCTACACAACATCCACTCTATAGAAAAGAAATGAACATGAGCTAGAAAATCTAGATTCCAATTCCCATTACTTGCTGTGATGATTAATTTTATGTGCCAAACTTGACTGGGCCAACAGATGACCAAATAGTTGAGAAAGCATCATTCTGTGTGTGTTTCTGAAAGAGATTAGTAGATCTCCCTCATCGATGTGGGTGTCATCCAATACACTGAGGGCCTACATGGAACAAAACGCATGGAGGAAGCGTAACTTACTGCTCCTTCTAATCTTGGGCATCCAACCACTCCTGCTCTCAGATCCTTGAACTAAACTTGGGACCTTCACCAATGGCTCCCCTGGTTTTCAGACCTCAGAATTTTCACTCTTGCCAGTTTTCCTAGGTCTCTTGTTTTCAGACAGCCTCCCAATTCTTTATAATATATCTCTTCCTCTGTATAGACTATTGGCTCTGTTTCTCTCGAAAACCCTAACTAATGCATGAGTTGTGGAACTGGGATAAATCATTTTTGTTATCTGAACTTCCCTTTCCTAATAGATAAACTCAGGATGGTGATGACTAACTACTCACTCACAGAACTACAAAGGACAAATGATCAACTATATTTCCAACTACCGAAATGCTTACATAATGTTAGTGTGGTATAAACAATACTAACAAGCAAATTAGCTCAATTTTACCTAAGAGTTGCTTTTTAACAATCTTTCTCTTGCTTTTCTTTTTTTATTTAATGTACTTTTACTTCAAATAAAAATGTAAAAAATACAGAAAATTTTGAAGGAAATAAGTCAACTATAAATATCACAATCCAGAAAAGAATTCTTGATATATATATATATATATATATATATATATATATATAAAATCAAATTTGCTCGATTCTTCTAGTAATATATCCCACATTTTCATTTTCATTTATTTTATTAATAGTAACATTAAACATGTTTTTAATTTCTCTATTTCTTCTCTGAGGAATTGAATTTGTCTTTTCCTGGTTCTTCTTTTATAGAAGGGATTATTTTAAAAAGATGTTCTGTTATTAATTAATTCTCTATTTGTTTAGATGTAGTTGTCTTTTTGCCACAATTTACTTTCTACCATTATGGTTTTTTAATGTTTAAGCATCAATTTATAGATAGAGTGTAAATAAAAAAATTAGAAGCTTAGAATTCTTATTGTTTCATAACTATTATAATTTTTTATGTAACTTACCATTGACATCTGAAATGAGCTATTTTAAACTTAAGGAAAATAGAAATATAGATTGAAGGTAATTTGCTGAAATCATCTAACTGATTGATACGTTTAATAATCTGTTCTTTGGGCAAACAAAGAAAGAAATTAATATCCCATGAAAGATTGGAAAAACATGACCAAATATTTTGCAACTATATCCTTCTGAAGGTGATGTCTTCTTCCCTACCCCTTGAACCTGGGCCAGCCTTGTGTCAACCAATAAATAGAATGTGACAACAGCGTTGAGAATGTCAGAGTCTAGAGTTTAAGAGACTTCACCGCTTCTGTTTCTGTACTCTTGGGATGCTATCCTGGCCTGGCCACCTAAAGAAGCTGGTCTAGCCTGCTGCAGGCTGTGAGGCCACAAGGAAGAGAACTGGTGCATTGGTCAGCCATCAGCACCAACAGCCAGGCACATGAGTCAGGCCCTGTTGGAGCTTCCAGCCCAGCACAACCTCCACCTGAATGAAGCTGCATGAGGAAGCTTTAGCAGAACCAGCAGTGGAAACTCACAGCCAACCCACAGAATCATGATGAAAAGAGTCAGTCCTTATTGTTTGAGCCACTATTTGGGGGCAGTTTATTCCTCAGCAATCACTAATAAACACTGGCATTGTTAGAGCAAGCAACTGACATGTTTCTGGATCACTAGTTGAGTACACACAGCTGCTTTGGAGAGATGGGGGAAGATTTATGGGTTTCAATAACACCATCCTATTCTACAGCAAAAGTTTAAAGAATTTGAGAATGCTAAATTCACAACTGCCCTTCATTATTGCCAAGAAGTGAAGATAAGACATTTCCTTTAAGTTTGTTAATAGGATTTAAGACTTTAAAATATTTAAACTTCTGTTATAATTCCAAGTCTCCATAGTACCCTTCTCTGGAACCCTTTAAGTGTTGGAAGTAGTTGATAACCCTCTAAATTGGGGACCACTGACCCCTGAGCCCTTAGATGTACTTTCCTATCACACATTCATTTTTGATAATAATATTTTCATTATTTGCTTTTCAAATGAACAAATATTGACTAAGATCTTGCAATATGATCAGTCCTCTGCAAGGTGATGCTCAATAATTACTGAAATAACTCTTTGGTAGAAAATGAATATCCCCAGTATTTTAATTTTGCTATGGTTTTATAAAACTTGATATGACTTTAAGCAATTTTGTTTGCTTTTTATACCCTAATTTCTAATTCCTTTTTAATAAGAAACTGAAATGTAGATGGGATTATAACTATTCTTTATGGTTTTCTTGTGTATATGCTCTGGTATTTTTTTGATAATGGGTTTGTAGTTCTCTGTAATAAAATTAAAAAGTGAAAAGGACATCCAAACAATATTCCAAAACTATAAAAGTTTTCTATGGCTAATTTGCTGAGCCAGGAAAGTAGCAACATGAATAGTAAATAAGGGATAGATTCAAGGAATATTGGACAAACCCTGGAGAGAAAGTAAAAGTTAAGAGTTAAAGAAAGAAGAGAGAATTGGAGCCAAGAATGATGGCCAGGCGTATGGTCAAGCAGCTGGTGGGAAGGTAATGTCACTCACTGAGACGGGACACACACGTGGAGGATGAAGATAATAATTAAGTACCAAAATACTGCATTTGTGGACCCAATGCAGTGGTAGAGCCTGCCATCACAGCATGACCATGACTCTTCTGACAATTAATTAGAGCCAGGTCATCCTTGTTTTAGAAAAATCACCCCATTTGTTCCCTTTGAGCACATCTATTTGGATCTAATGCTATGTCTTGCTTCTATTTTGCCTGTCACAACATCTTGCCAGTGAAGCTTTCCTTCTCCTACAGCAGACAGGCTCAGAGGACGTGAATCCTGGAACCCCTGATGGAAACACTACGGGGAGTAAAAACCGGGTTCGAGTCTGCCTTGCTGAGCTGCCTCCTCCTAATGGGTAGGAATGTAATATTCATTAAAAAGAATCCAGACTTCAATCATTCTAATGATCATGAAACTTCTTTCATCAATGCATAATAGAACAAAAAGATTGATTTTCATTAGGAATGGCTTCCAACATTTTCTTCACTTCGATAT
Source organism: Graphiurus murinus (assembly GCA_004027655.1). Classification (NCBI taxonomy): domain Eukaryota; kingdom Metazoa; phylum Chordata; class Mammalia; order Rodentia; family Gliridae; genus Graphiurus; species Graphiurus murinus. Next base: position 52,518 of record PVLC010001308.1, on the reverse strand, counting down.
GAAAAATAAATCTGTTCAACCTCTTATAAGTACAAGATATTTCTGGGCTGCTTGGAAACAGTAGGTAAGTTTTTATGCTGTTTTCCTCTCTTCACCATATTCAATTTAGAGCACTCCATTATCTGATGAAATTTAGAAGCCTAAAGTTGTCCTGAATTCAGAAGTCCCTCACTTCTCAGGAAAAAAAAAAATTGTTCTTTTACAAAAGGACATTTAGTATGACTAGGACATTGAGCAGCTTTTCTTTCCTGTGATAAGTTATGGAGAAAAATGAAGAGCTAGAGAGACGGGCCTCAGTAATATTACTTCATTGTCCATTTACAGTCCCTAAAAGCTAAAAAGTGTTAGCACTTAGCATTTTCTGAGTTTCCACAAAGACTGAACAGCTTCATGTCTTATCCACAGGCATCTGTATTCATGGGGTGCTAAAGAAATGAATCCCCTGATTGCATGGCCACTCTAGGATCTGCCTTTTAGTGTTAAGATGGATTCCTGATACACTTGAAAGCCAATCTATTTACCTACTTAGAAGGGTAGAATTGGAAGGGCCCATAGATGCCACACAATCTAATGTTGTCAATTAGAGCATCACAGTCTTCCAGTCACAGTGATTGATCCAAGGATGGATTTGGGACCCACATCGATAAAACATGTTGAGACTGAGGCTGGGACAGTTGAGGAGGAAACATTCTTGTGGTCCCTTTGTTTTTCAAGTGTGCTGAGCACAGTAAGCAAGCGAGTGGTGTGTGTACATGTGTATGAAAGCTTTATGCAATGAATGATTAACTGACAACACTGAGGCCTAAAGAGATCACACCGCTTTTCCAAAATCACAGAGAGATGGTTAGAGCACAGCAAAAAATCTTTCAAGAAACAAAGAATAAGAACAGTTCTCCAACTGGCTCAAGCACAAAGACATGATTCCGAAAACTGAAATCCAGTAAAGGACATTTCCAGACACAACTGAGTGCAGACACTCAAAAGCTCTCCTTGAGACTGACAACAGTAGCCAAGCCATATCTAGATCACCAACACTCTACCTGCAAGGAAAGTCTACTTCTTTCCACCATTCTTGCCTTGAGATTTAAAATTTCTAAACAATCTTTGAGGAAGAGAAGACAGACCATCAACAATCAGTGGATAGAGTGAGAGCCTCATTGGACTAAACACAAAAACAGCAGAGCTTTGATCAGTTTCTTAATGCCTATAACCATTAGAGCAATGGTCAGGGGTAGAAGGGGCTCACCTTCACTCACTTACTGCCCAATCTTACTTTGCCTGGAGTCTCTTCACCCACATTGCTGAATCCTTCAATCTGGGGCTGAGAGTTTGACATCCTGCAGGTCAGCAAGATAGAAAGAGGTTGATTCCCCTACCCAGGATTTCTGTGATTTATGTTCTGTATTCCACAAACACAAGCAAGGCCCAAATGAAGTCTCTTGAGGGAGCAATACAGAATAGGATGAAAAGATCTATCAGTGGCAAACTTCCTAGTTCACTCAGTTTTGCTAAGGGCCAGCCATCTAGGATCTGCCAACCCTAGTTGTATTTATAATTGCAGGCACTACCTCTGCTCATAGTTATAAGCACTGCCTTCCATGGCATTTTCTACCTCTGAACCCATGTCTATGCATGGATCATCCACTACCCTGCTTCTTATGGCCTATATTAGACATACAGACAGGACTGACTTCTCTCTTTTCCTTTGTGATTTCAAAATTCCTGGGGGGTGGGGGGACCAGTTGCTCCAGCTGGCATCATCTTCCAACATGGAATTTCAGCTGCAACCAGAGAGTGGGACGGGGAGGACAAAATAGTTGCTCCCACGGTGACAGTGCAAATCGAAAGAAGATGGTTCCAAAAGAAACTTGGGGTGAGAGAGAAGCATTTGGCAGAATAGGTGTACAGCTTAGAGCAATGCCACTGCCTCTGTCTGGAGGCTCCTATTGCTGCTTCCCCGGGAATACTCTGAACTCTAGGTTCAAGTTATACCAGGGTATGCAGGAGCACCCATGGGCTACAAATTAGGGCCCATTTATTTGAAAAAGTTTCTATTAATATGTCATATATTTCCTTCTTTATGTTCGAAGTAACAATTTTTTACTAATTCCATTAAGTTTTCTATCAGTAAAGACTCATAAATGTTATACCCACTCTGCCACTAAACAAGGAGAAAATTTATAAACACATAAGTAAAAGGTTTTAAATTCAGTTTACAAGTTTACCATTGAGGTCATCTTTCTCCCTGTTATGTAGTTCATGTTTTCCAGTTTTGGGTTGTAATTTTTCTGACTCAGATAACTCCTTAGCAGGCATATTAAAGTTCTTAAAGTACATATAATAAACTATAAAAGTAAAACACAAAATTTAATACAGTGAGGTCAAAATTAAGCCCACACTTGGATATATAAAAACATTGAGTTTCTTCATTTCCTGATTAAATTTGATCTTCTTCATAGGCCTTTGTCCTATTGGATATTAGAGGGAAAACCTAAAATCAATTTGCTCTATTAAACTTGGCCCAGCTCTATAAATTAAACAGTTTCATTACAGGATCCATTCTTGCTCAGATTACTTTCCTTCCCCTGTGCAGATTTCCTTCCCCTCCTCCTGGAGGGCAGGGGGCTGTTGAGGGGGTGAGGAAGGAGGGCTCAGGCATCCTCCTGGTGGCAGAGGAGAAGGGCCCATTCTGCCACCCGCTGGACCTTGTGTTGTCCCTGACCCCCTCATCACCAGGTATCTCAGTCTGCATTCTCACTGCTATAATCTGAAAGACTTGACCGCACAACTTAGAGGAAGAAAGATTCATTTGCTCACATTTTCTTGGAGATTCTGGGTTCAGCCCATGTGAGGCTGGGGTCGTGGAGCTCAGGGCATGGTGGCAGGAAGCAGAGAGAGGGAGAGAGCGAGGGCTCTGCTCTCACATCGTGGAGCCAGAGAGAGCAAGGGGAGGAGAGAGAACCTGATATAATCCCCAAGCCACACTGCCCAGGGACCCCTCCTTAGCAACCAAGTCCTGCTTCCAACAGTGCTACCTTGTTTCTGTGAGGGCTAAGGGGACATTCTAAATCTAAACCAGGTAACATCCTTAGATTGCTTGGTGGTGAAGCATCCTGCCAGCATCCAATGAGAAAACCTGTGGCAGATTCTAGGTGTGATCAGCGTCCTGTGATCACCCTAACTAAACCAGACCCTTCTTAGCAGTTGCCTGCTATGAATACCCTTGGATCCCACTGTAATCCCCTGGTGAGCAGCAATAGGGTCTGCTCAGTATTCACCACCTCTAGAGTCATTTCACATTCCACAAACACTGCTCCTGGTAAGCTCACCAAGCCCTGTCAGCTCCTCCTCCGCCCCCCTGCAGAACATACAGGAATCTCTCCATACCTCCCACCCTGTGGCAATGGAGCCCTGTCTGCATAAATGTTCTATATCAAGAGTTCTATTCTGAGGTAGCCATCACAAGATGGAATGGGAGGAGCCACCAGGAAACACGGTCCCTTCCCAGATCACTTGCATGAAAAAGTCAGGAAAGTGCCCATCTTTTGGACTTACTTTCACCTCTCTAACTGCTAGATTTCAGCCCAGAAGGGGAAAGTCAGGACAATTATGCCTCAACTCCCATTCGATATCTTTCATTCCTTTCTACTTTTGACAATTAACAGGGAGGCAGAAAAGTTAAGAAGATTTCTATGTCTTTGTCAACCCAAAACTTTCTCTATATCATGTCCTTCTTGTTTCCAAGGTAGAATTTCCTGTCCCTCTTCCTCTGATTCTGTAATGTCAGCTGGTTGCTAAGGAATAAGAAATGGGAGGATGAAGAATCCAAAGGACACTGCTTAATATTTTCAATATATTTCCCCATGTGCATTTGTGGTTTTGCATCACAGAATGGTTGGGGTGAGCAAGGATGCCTTTTGCGTTGCATTGGAGGTTGTTTCCTGCTTTGGAAGGTGTTGGCCTGGTTTATATTTTGCCTGTTTGATAAGAAGTCGCATGTAGAGTCCTGGATAAAAGAAGCACGTAGATAGAGCATTTCTGATTTATTCTCATGGCGGTTTCACATCCCCTTATAAGTGGACGCCAAGGGGAAGCCCTTGGCTGACCCACCCTTAATCCAGCTCTGCCTGGACCATAACTTTTCTTGATAACAGAGAGATTTAGAAACTGCTAAAGAAAAACAAATGAAACTTTCTCCCTGATGTAATTAAATGAGCTGAGAAAGGGAAGCATTTTGGAAAGAAGGTGAGCAGCCATCCAAAGCATCTCTGCCAAGAATAAATATTTATGGATTTGTCTATCGATGGGAAGCTCCAGCTCCTGATTACATTCTGGCTTGTGTGGTCTCTAAATGCTTCCCATGAACTCACATTATTGGGCACGAAATCATTAAGCATTATGTCATGAACAGCTGTCGCCCAGAGACCTCCACAGAGAAGGTCTCACACTGTGCACATGGAGGGAATCCATTTGAAGTGAGGGCTTCAATCGGGAAAGGATTATTTCTGGCAAAGGGGCTTTAGACTTCCTCTAACACCACCTCCGTGGATGAAAATCCATACGTGAAGCCCAGAAAGAGACCAAAGCCAACAAAGCGACTTAGCCCTGGAGTGAGACAGAGGTACATTATCACCCAGCCCCCTCTAGGGTCTCACCAGGCTCTGAAGGACACGTGCGTGCTCTCACCTCCCTCCAGTTTCCTCGTTCTCACCTCAGCCTCAAGCCACTCCTGTGTGCCACGCTGAACACAGGCTCCTCCCTTCCCGGGCTATTCCTGCCACTGCTGTGCCGACCCCAGGCCCCACTTTGGACCAAAACTCCATCTGTCTCTAAGCTTCCTAAGGCTGACCCAGCAGTTTAATCTCAGCATCTCTCTGTCTAATCTCGCTTGGTTAGTCTGAAGGAAGATTCAGCCCTTTCCAATGCCAACTCCCTGACCCTGCTTTAAAAGCTACTATTTCTAGGACATATGTAAACAGTTTTAAGTATGTGGGGGAAAGTGAGAAGGCAGACTGGGGAAAGGCCAAGAAAGATGTTTGATCTTATTCTTAACAATGCAACACAGAAATCACAGCACCTGGCAATAGTTCTGAGGGATGCTCTAGCATTCTGCGTCATCCTAGTAGTCTGTACCACGCACTCCAGTCTCAGCTTGGAAATATGGATAAGCAGTGGAAATTTCAACTAACAAGGCATCTACTCAGTCAATGAAATGTCTGTGAATTCAGAGTGATTAGGGATAAGTTAAGCATGCTATTGGACATTCAAACTCTCATAAAATAATTTCACATATGATTTTATTTTGCTGCATCACAATTCTGAGAGGTGTGGCCTTAGAGACTCCGTGGTGTGGTGAGACTTCATGTCCTCATAGTGGGTCTAGTAGTTTGTTGAGTGAATAGCAAACCATGCTGCAGATTCCTCCTCACAGCCTTGGGTCTGACCTTTCCTCTTCCTGTCTGTGACACTCAGCAGTTCTTTCTGCACTGAAGGCTTTGTTCCTTACACAGGCCTCCTCCTGCTCCTCTTCTGTGCCCATCTCATATGACTCCATGCTCAGCCCTCTTGGACAACTCTCAGGAACTACATAAATGAAATGCCATTCGCCAGTGCTGCTCTCCAGATCACAGATAAAGCCAGTGTTGAACACACACCCGGGTCTGTACCAAGCTTCTCTGTGCTCTAGTATGACCCATAGTTTGGACACCCAGATCTTGGCATAGAAGATTCTGTTGGTCATTACTGTCTAGAAAAAGGTCACTGTCTGGCAAAATATTTAATATCTTGATATTATTTTAAAATAGAATAAAATATTGTTTCCATCTTTAAAATGGAGGAATGCCTAGAATATATTTTATGATCTGTTCACTTGATTCCTCTGAAGTGATCTTTATTTTAAGCATGTTTTATCTACAGGACTCATTTTCGGGGTAAAAAGGTAAAAACTCACTGTGTGATTCTTCTCTAACACATTGTTTACCAGTTATAAGAAAGCCAGGAGTGTGTGTGTGTGTGTGTGTGTGTGTGTGTGTGTGTGTGTGTGTACGCACATGTCAGTGCCCTCTAAACACATGCAAATTCAAATGGATGACAGAGAGTTAGGTGATTCCAGGTTTTACTATTCAGACTTTTATCACTGAAAAACCAAGCTAGAGACACAGTGAGAACCACTGAAAAAGGACTTCAATTATCAGGAAAATGATCTGACTTAATTGACCAGAAGGCTTATCAATTTCTGCCACTCCTTCAATTGATTATTAACATTAATAACAAAACAACACCAGTTTTGTGTCTGGGCAAAGAAGAAGGCTTGCTGAATTAAATCACAGCAATTTCTAATTCTTTAAATACCCAGAAACCCCCAATTTTTACTCAAAAATATGGTAAGAAAACAAAGCAGAAGGAAGCATAGAGAAATATAAACATGAAGTTCACTGAAAGATCTTTGTTTCCAAAAAATATTTTTAACCAAAGGGATAGAAATAAAGTGATGAGAGGCAGAGTTACCTGGGGAAAAAGAAGCCTGCTATAAAGTACCTGGGGGTTTGATAGAGGGAAAGGAATATTTTTCTTGAGAACATTTCTTTTCCCACTTTTTGAGGCTGGAAAACATATGTGATAAAACAAAGACATAACTGAGTCGACAGGGGAGTTGAGTCTAATCAGATTTAGGAAAAGCCAAATAGTCTCTGGAGCAGAGAAATGGGAAAAAGAAATTTTATAGAGAACATTGGGAGAACAGTATTTACTTCTCTCTGGAACACTGATAAGCTACCAGGTAATGAAAATTTTATTGCAATATTTACTACAGTATTGACTGGCTTTGTTTCCCACATCTGTCCTTTGGCACTGCTGTGTCCCTTGGCTGAGCCATCTCGTTTGGCATCGTGATCCTCACCTCCTCCCCATGCCATCCTGTCCCCCTCATCTCTCCTTCACATGAGTCCCTCCCCCCTGCCCTTTCCCTTGCTCACCAGGCTTCTTAAGATGGTACCCTGGAATCTTTCTCGGGTTTTCTAGATTGCTCTGACCCTCATTCTTTCACTCTTTGCTGTTGGCCTCCAATCTCAGGATAAAACCCTATTCTACATCAAAGTAGAGCTGCTCCTACTTTCCCATATCCTGCCTCCATCTCCCAGGCTCTGAAAAAGCATTTCCATCTGCTGTTTTGACCGTCCAACTTGCATGTGCTGCTGATACTCTCAACTTGACATGTCCACAAGCAAACTCATTATATCTTTCCTAAACCAGCTCCTCCTTCCTAACTTCCCCACTTCCACTAATGGAATCTCAAGCTCAAAACACTTCAACTCCCACATTCCATCTGTTGCCTCTGCTGACTCTTGTTTCTGGGGCCTCCTTCTCATCCTTCTTCCCCCACACTAGCCCAGAATCTCATTAGTCTTTTCCTACCCTACTGGGAAAACTTCTCCATTGATCTCTCCACTTTCACCCACTCCAGCCCATCCAGTATACCACTACCAGATTAATCATCCCAAAACATAGCCTCATTCTTCTTGTCCACCCCCAGTTATGAAACTTTAAAATGCACCTTGATCTTTGAAATTAACCACAAACACTTCATCTTGTCACTCAAGTAGCTTTCCAGATGAACTCCAACCTATCTATTGAGATTTATCCACCACTCCTATCTATCATCCAACTAAATCAATGTGACGGAGAAGAAGTCAAGAGAAGTCCAGAATTGGGCTTCTGTCTAGAAGTTCAGGTCTGCATATCATTCACGAGGAGGGTCTGGGAAGAACAAAAGTGGTCCAAAAGCAAAGAGGATTTTCCAAGATAAGATCTGCCAATGGAATCTATCTTTCCAAGGCTCATTACGCTATAAATAGTAAATGGTTCATGAGTTCTTGCTAAGCAACTTGCTTTTCCTGCATTTTAAGCCAGGATTTGACATTTGGAAAAATCTCAAAGAGAAAGTTTTTCTTTTGCCTTTTTGAATCAATGTAATTTGTCATTCTCTATTTTCTGTTAATATATACTCTGTTGCAAAAACATTTTTCAGAATAGGAATCACCTACATTTTTTATGGGGAGGAAAATAATCAACTTTCACTGACTTTATATTAATAGCAACACTCCACATCAGTGGACCAGAATTCTAGTCCCCACATTCTACAGCAATCCCTCCCTTCCTACATGTGGAAACATCTAAGATGAGCCACCCATTTCTCTTGGCAACAAACACTGCATTATATGTGAGGAAGAGTACCATAACTAAGACCAAGGAACCTCAAAATTTCATCTTCCCCAAAAGATTTTATAAGTGGTCTGTGACCCTTGTCTCCAAAAACCAAATGCAGAATATATGTGAACCAAACCTTAATTTATAGTTTTCTGGGATTTCTTCTCTACTAAGATTTATCCTTGGACTGTAGTTTTAGTAGTTCAGCAAAAAGAGAATAGGCAACTGAATCGAGTTCAGGTTTAGGAAAAAAAGAGAGGAAGGAAGGGAGGAAGAAAGGAAGGAAGGAGAAAAAGAAAGAGAGGAAGAAAGAGGGATGGAGGAATAGGGAGAAGGAAATGGAGGGAGGACACAGGAGAGAAAGAGGAAGAAAAATCAAGAGAGGCCATGCTTGTGCTGCTCCTTGGACCAATGCAGTGTCTTGGGGTCAGGATGGTGTTCCTTGAGGGAAATTAAACACAGATCCAGGTCTAACATGGGGCCTAGCAGTGGGTAGATAGCACAACACAGAATCCCATCTTTGTCCAGAGTCTTTTCCTCCCCAGAGCCACCTCAGTGGCACTGGTGGAAATGGCAACAAAGGGGCCTGCTGGCCACCATCATGCTGGGTGATGGTAATGGTGACCAGGGGAGATTAGGAGAACTGAGTCCAAAAATGCTCTGAACCAGAAAATCTCCTCTAGAGCAAATTACTTTTATTGTCTTTGGTCAGCTGTTATGTTATAATGTGAAAACATGGTTTGTAGCATGAGGAGAACACTAACTTTCACTGCAGGGCTGAAGCCGAAAGAAACAGGGCTGTCTAGAGATACTGCTTGACTATATGTAGGACAAATGGACTTCTCACAGACAGAATTTGTTTCTTCAAACATGTTTTTCTTGCTTTCCAGATTACTACCACTTATTCACAAGGAATTATTGAATCCGAACCAGTCAGACCAGTCTGTTTCTGTGTTTAGAGTCCTTTCCTTGACTCATGCTCAGAATGCTGGAGCTGCACTGACTCATTGCTTACCCCCATCTTGCACTCCTGGCTGTACCCTTTAGAGCACATCGCTAAGATCATAACTGTACAGCAGCTCTCCAAGAAGTACATCATTTTATTTCTTCTTAGGACTTAGCTGCTCCTGCCTGACATTTCCACAGCTTTGGGGAAAGATCTCACCTTCCATGAAACTACTTAAACATGAAAGATAGTCTTCCTAAAACATGCTTCTCGAGAACACATTCTCACTGTGTGTATTGTAAGGAATCTATGCATCTGTCAATGAAAAGTTTGTGTTAAGTAGCATAGATACAAAGGTTTACAAGTTTTTAAAAAAAGGAGATTTAACTAATGAAGACTTAGTGATAATAATGGCCTATTAATGATAACACAATACTATTTCATAGAGATCAATAACATTATTTTAGTAAAGAAAACTGCTTGGATATGTTTAAAGATGGAATAAACATATCTGAGTGTCAGGGCTGCCTCTGGGAGTGGGGAGCACTGGAGAAGATGTGATCCTTTTGTCATGCCCAGAAGAATCTTTAATTAACCTTGTGCTTGTTTTAACCTATGTCTTTCTAGATCAGATGGCTATGAACACACTGAGAAAGCTGAGGGGTTGCTAGCCTTCTCTTTTTTTTTTTTTTTTTTTTTTTTTTTTTTTTTGCAGTACTGGGGATTGAACTCAGGGGCATTCTACCTCCGAGCTACACCCTCAGCCCTATTTTTTATTCTTTATTTTGAAACCAAGTCTCACTAAGTTGCGGAGTGCTCACTAGGTAGCTGAGGCTGGCCGAGAACCCGGATCCTCCGGTCTCAGCCTCCCGAATGCTGGGATTATAAGCGTGAGCCACCATGCCCGGCTTGCTGGCCTTCTCTTTTTGGCTGACAGTTTACAAGACTGATTCTCCCATTTTGATTCTTCATCTTTCCTTTTGCCATAGTTGTGCACTTGAATTTCATCTGCCTCCCATCTGACTTGGATTCAAAGCCTGTTCTTCTCCATCCCTGCCTCTCCCCCTGAGCTGTTGACTTCCCTTCCCTCCATTACTTCATTGTTTCCCATATCATCTAAGGTTTAACGACCTTCTCTTTTTAGATAATTCATGTTTGAACTCTCTTGCTCATCTAACTTGGATTATGTTAGGCCCTAAGGGCAGACACCAGTCTTTCCAGGCAGATGCCAGTACTATAAATATTCAACAAACAAAAATAAAAACAGGCTTTCAGCTGCACTGTGTTCATATTCTCCAGCATATTTGTTAAGTTTCCAGTGATATCTACAAGAAGAAGGAAAACCTGATACTCTACCTATCCCTAAGAAAATTTTAAGGTACAACTAGGAAGCCAACCTGTGAGGATATTAGAATTTATATATGTGGATTCTATAATTTTAGTTGATCTATGATTTAATAACCAAAAACCATATGCAGAATTCCTCTACTCTCCTTTCTAATACCTTAGTGCCCCAGATCCCACCATAAGTTCTTACTGAAGGACCTATTCACATATATTTGCTACACAAGCATTCACTTTATTAGTTACTGATTATTTAATTTTTTCCACTATTTCATACCTTTGTGTGGGATATTCAAATGACCCACAAGTATTCCTGTTGTACTGGAACTATATTGATAATTATATTAGGGTAAGAATAGCAGCACAATTCACAATAGCCAAATTAGGAAACCAACCTAGGTGTCCATCAACAAATGAATGAATTACAAAATTATGGGATATAAATACAATAGACTTCTACTCAGCAATAAAGAACAAAACTATGAGCCAGGCGTGGTGGCACACGCTTATAATCCCAGCATTTGGGAGGCTGAGACCAGAGGATCCAGGTTCGCAGCCAGCCTCAGCTACCTAGTGAGGCGCTGGGCAACTTAGTGAGACCTTGTTTCAAAATAAAGAATAAAAAATAGGGCTGGGGGTGTAGCTCAGAGGTAGAATGCCCCTGAGTTCAATCCCCAGTACCGCAAAAATAAATAAATAAATAAATAAAACAAAACTATGTTATTTGCAGGAAAATGAATGGATCTGGAGAAAATTAAGTTAAGTGAGATTATCCAATCACACTTATGTTTTCTCTCATATGGGGAAGTTAGGGAGTAATCAAGATACCAGAGGGACTTTAGGTAATGGAGGAGAAACTCCAATGGGGTGAGGGAGGTGGTTTGGGTGGGGTAGAGAGGGAGAATCAATGAAGGAAACACTTCCACTGGCCTTATGTACATACTTGAGAATACCAATGTCAATCTCAGTATCCTGTATGAGGAATGGGGGTACTGTGGGGAGGGAGCTGGGGGAAAGCCCACCAAGTGCTGTATGCAATGTATGTCACTATCACTATGAAATACATTATGATGTGAGAGGCACCAATAAAAGTATTTACAAAATAAGGTTGTTATAGACCACTTGCAAAAGGATTTATTGTACAATAAAGGTAGTCTTCTTAATCACTAGCTCAAAAAATAAAGAATAGCCATAATATAGAGAAAAAATATTGAAGACATGGCCAACAAGAAATGCAGATTTTAAGTGACATTTGGAATCTAAATCAAATGGCATTCTAAAAGGAGCTGGAGAGGAGACCCTGCTGGTCCTGTGATTGCCGTTGCTGATGTCAGAAGTCATGCTATGCAGCCCAGCAACTGTTGCTGTCCTTAGGGGACCTAATTTAAGATTTGCTTCAGTAGCTGTAATTTAAGAGTAAGGGCACAGGGAGTTGAAACTGAGCGCTCCACAAGCGAGGAGATTTCTGTCCCCATTGTAGAACCTTTGGGCTCATGCCACAGCGTTTCTACTCTCTGTCATCTTTTTGCAATTAGAGAGCAGACCCAGTAGAAGGGAATGATCGCCCACCAGCCCTCTCTGAAAATGATCAGCTCTGAGGCTCTATGATTCCTCTCTGAGCTCTGCTCCCTGGAGAGGGACTGGTAACTGGGCATTTCCAAGCACTGATTGGAGCTCATTATCACCAAAGTGATTCTGTATTTCAATTTTATCCACCCCATTTCACAGATGGCCAAATTAAGGTCCAGCAAGGTTCAAAAGCTGGCTCAGTCTCTACTACTGAATTGCATAGTCTTTGGACTGGAGATCAAGGACCACCCTTCTATTACCTGCAGCCATTTCCTCTCGCTCATCAAAATAATCTGAGAGAATCAGAGTTAAGTCATAAAATATAATATGAGTTTTAGAGCTCTAGATAAAATGCTCTGCAGAATCCACATGAGGTTTTGGTATCTAAGGCTTTTTGTCAAACTATTGCAAATAGGCTCTTCTGACTTTGGTTAGCTCTGGGATAAAACCATATTTTCCTTATCCTCTGTAGTCTTTAACCATTTTCTTGGAACACTTCACATTAACAAAGCATTTTAATATTACCTCTGGCAATCTTAACCCTTCACCATCATTATTGCAGCCTCACCAGGATTAAACACAGGCAGAATTCTTGTTGGTCACAGCTAGAAACTTGTCAAGGGCTGCTCAGCACAACAAGGCATGGGTGTTGGGTCTCTTTTGTCTGTTTTCACATGAATCGTGACAATCCGAGCAGTATGAAGCATTGCACACCATTTGGTCTTGTTCTTGACCTCAGGTGCAAACTGAGGTTCCAACCACACAGAGTTAAGTAGATGATATAGGAAAAGGATGTAGCAGCTTATCTGGTCTATACTAAGTGCCTGTTTAGTGTTAGCTATTGTTTTTATTAAATAATATCATATATCTATGGCAAAAAAGAACTTCAGTTCAACGTGGTGGATTTTACAGTTAATCCAGAAATTTTGATTCCAGCTGATCTAACACTGCACACTCATTTCTACAACTCTAAAAGTCCTCCTTCCTCTCTTTAGTGTAGGTACTAATATTTTTGCAGCCTTCTCAAAGGAAGAAGGATTAAATATGTCCTGTCTATAGTTTTCAGTACAGTCTAAAACTAAATCTATGCATGCAGGCGTGAGTAATTTTTCCAGTCTCTTCATCATAAGGTGTTGCCATACCATGCACACCCTGTTTACTGCTTTCATGTGGGAGAGTGTGAGTCATGGCACAGAGAATGCAGCAAACTTTGGCTTAAGACAGAATGGGGTTCAATTCCAGTTCTAACACTGATTTGCCTCCAAGCACTTCACTGTGCCCATTTGCTCAGTGGGGCTAATAAAATCTATTTTAATAGAGGTTGCTACAAGAGCAGGGTCAGGTAGAAGGCCCAGACAGTCCAGAATATGAATATGTGCAACATTGCCTCTATTTTCTACCTGTGTCATCTTGTGTAAGAGACATGGAGAAAACTTAAACCAAGTCTATAGGGACAGTTTAAATATACAGTAGCCCCCACTTCTCTGTGGGGAATATGTTCCCCCTAGTGGATACCTGAAACCTCAGATAAAGCATATATATATATATATATATATATATATATATATATATATAGCTTTTTTCTGTACATACATACCTATGATAAAGCTTAATTTATAAATTAGGCACAGTATGAGATTAATAATAACAATAAAATAGAACAATTATAATAGTATACTGTAATCAAAGTTATGGAATATGATCCTTCTTTCCCTCCTCCTCCTCCTCCTCTTCCTCCTCCTCCTTCTCCTCCTCCTCCTCCTCCTCCTTCTTCTTCTTCTTCTTCTTCTTTCTCTCTCTCTCTCTCTCTCTCTCTCTCTCTCTCTCTCTCTCTCTCTCCCTCTCTCTCCCTCCCTCCCTCCCTCCCTCCGTTCCTCCCCCCCACTCCCCTTCTCTACTGCCATGGGATCATGGGATATGTGGTATATTCAACATAAATGGACTGGATGAAGAGATGGTTCACATCCAGGGCAGGATGGAGCAGGACAGCATAAGATTTCATCAAACTACTCAAAATGGTCATTTGAAACTCATGAATTGTTAATTTTGCAGTTTTCCACTTAATATGTTCAGACCACAGTTGACCACAGGTAATTGAAAACACAGATAAGGCAAGGACTACCATATACAGACATCATTCTCCAAATGGATTCATATGGATAGAAGCCAGATTACAGGAAAAGAATATTAGATCCTTCAGGAGCAAAATCTTCGTAAGTGAAGAAGGCGCACATCCTCTATCATCCTGAAATGAAATTCAGACATAATATAATCTGTCTGCACACATAATTTTTTTAAAAAAATCAATAAAATGTCTTAACTATAGTATGAACAGGAAATAAAAAGGAAAGTCATTTATGATAAAAATCATTTGCACTTCAGAAAGTAAAAGCTGGGAGGTGATAACACTGGGAGAAGCACATCTCTGTGCAGGATCCCCAGGGCTGCTATCCAACTGACCCATGGGTCTATAATATTGGCAACTCACACACCAGGAGTGGTGTTGCCATTGGTGATGTAATTTTCTGAAATGAGCAAAGCCTGGTGGTGCTCTGATTAAGACAACAAAAAAAGTGATTGCATTCAGTTTATACAGTGATTGCATTCTTAGAAAATTTAGTATATATTAAAACTGTGCCACCCTTAAAATAGTCCCTAAGCTTAGCTAATGATAAATATACTTTTTCCATCTAAAAAATTCCTAGGTGGATATTCAAAAGCTCATGTGTATAGAACAATTATTCTTGGCAGAACTGTCCCACACCTCAAAAGATTTCTAGCATCTCTGCCCCAATCCACCAAGAGCTTCCCTGATTATCATAATAACCAAAACAGCCTCATAAGTTTCAAAACCAGCCCCCAGGGAACCATTGCCCCAATGAGTCAGTACAATCTTAACAAAATCATTAAACTCTTGTGATCAAGTAATTTCATAATTCACCCCTTCCTTTTGACCCATGCCTCATTTTAGATATCCTAAGACATACTCTCTCATTCTGTCTCTACTTTTAAATCAAATTATCTTTGTAGATTATAATCCCCCTACATTTTCACACACACACATTTTGAGGCTCATATATTAGGCAAGATGCTATGATTCTTCTCAGAACCTTTCATCCACCACTATCAGTGGGTACCAGAACCCAAGTCAGCAGCAATTTTAGCTCTATTTTCAGAGAAAAGCTAATCAAATGAAAGTGACTGACTCAGCCAGGATCATATCAACTGTCTGCAGAAGTGGACCAGTTCAAGCTTATCCATCAAAGCCCTGAGTTATTCCCTATTCCCCCTACTTCTCTCTTAGACCTGTGACTTCATTAACCTTTTTAAGAAAAAGTGAGCGCAAGGGCAGGTAAAAACCCAAATCACTCTCTTTTGTTTCTTGTTGTTTCCTTCAGGAAGAAGTTGATGGTGGAGGCAGAGAATCCTGAAACGGATTGCCACTAACCCAGGCTCTCTCCTTCCTTCATTTACATGATTTATTGCAACTAAGCCCCTAGAGAACCTCTAAGAACCACTGAAGCTGCTGTTCAATTGAGTGCCAACCTGTCACTAAAGCTGCTCAAGTATTTGGGGGGATGATGAACACACCCAGAAACAACAGAGCAGGGTCATTGGGTCGAGGAATAGCCCCTACCCTGGGCTTCCTGTCTCCTTCCTTACAGAAATGTGGCAGTGAGTGTAATAAAAAGTAATGATGTGGAAGAGAGCATGCTGTTGCCTTCCAAGGGTCAAGTCAGTACAATTTGTGCAAGGTCCTGACATTTTCACTCTTTTTTAGTGCAGAAACGCTGAACAACAACAAAAAATATACAGTGCCAAAAAGAAAGACATACCCGGGGCACTTCAAACACTTTAAAATAGATCTCATATGAGGCGTCCCAATATATCATGAAAATTGCTTCTCAGAGTGAGCACGGCAGCTTGTGGGAACTGCCACAGAGTGCCACCTCTGTGAGTGACAGTGGTCTCACTCTTCTTAATCACCTTGGGCCATTCTCCTGAGTGGCTATATATCAACTCTCACTTCCGCTAAGGCCACGTTCTAATGGGGCAAGTGGGCTCTTGCTTATGCTGATACAGAGATCTATCATTTCGTGAAGTGGTTCAGAGGATTTATTTGGTGTTTTCAGGAGGAGGAGGGCACGGTATCCACTTGGGAATGCACATTGGGCCATAGGTAAAGAGGATGGTGGTTGTAAAAACATTTCCAAAGCTGCCAAATGACTGATATGTTCCTGTGGGCTCCAAAAAATGTTGAGTGGAACTTTGTAGCCTCCCAATTACAATGATTATAATTGGACTGTTTGATCGGGGAAGCAGTCTTTGAAAGGTTTGACTGCAAGTTTATTCAATTATTATCATCCATAGATGGTAGCCTAGCATCCAAGAGGCAACAGGGCAAGCTGTTTGCAACCTTGGGAAAGTCAAACATTCTCCTCATTTGTTTCTATAACTACAAAAACACCTGCATCATAGGATTATTGGGAGAAATTTGTAAGTTACTAGAGGCTGGCATATGGGTAAAATTTGGGATTGACCACCAGGAAAATTAGGACACTATTAGAAGCAGATGCAGAGTAGATATAATAGAAATACAGAAGTCCTACATACTTTGAAATCTCCCTGGTTGAGATTGTCATTATTATTGATAGCTTCATGTTAATCTTATTTTGGGTGTGTGTGGTACTGGGGATGGAGCCCGGGGCATTCTACATCTGAGCTTTATCCCCAACCCTATTTTATTTTATTCTTTTATTTTGAAACAAGGTTTCCCTAAATTGAGGAGGCTAGCCAAGAACCTACGATTCTCCTGTCTCAGCCTCCCAAGTGCTGGGGTTACAAGCATGTGCCACCATACCTGGCTATGTTAATCTTATTTAACCCACTCTAAAATGCTATGAAGTTATCCATTGTGATACAAGAAATTGCCAGTGTTTTAAATTAGGACATATATGTTGGGTGTGGTGGCACATTACTTTAATCCCACTACTTGGGAGGCTGACCCAGAAGGATTACAGGTTCAAGGCCCCAGAAACTTAATGAGACCCTCAACAACTTAGCAAGATCCTATTTCAAAATTTTAATTTTTTTAAAGTTTGGGGGTATAGGTCAGAGGGAGAAAGCCATAGGGTTCAATCCCCAGCACTCCCTCAAAAATTTCAGATATATGTTTCTAAAAGCCCCTTTTAAAATTTTTTAATAATGCCAACATTGGTGGAAATGTACCCATGGCCAAAGAAGGCAGCACATTGTAATCAAAATATATTTCCCTTTCTGCTGTGCCCATGTTCTCCCTATAAGAGAACTGGAACTGAGATTGTTTTTCAGCCCCAAAGAAAATGTAACAAGACTAATGATCTTAGAATAACATTGAAGTCTTATTTTTAGCAATGAACATTATGTTTTTCAGCTGAAAGACTTATTGTATCCTTTCATTCAACCAATACTTGCTGAACACCCATGCCAGGCACTTTGCCAGGCAACTGGGACATAATGGTCAACATGTTTGTTCAAATATATGCAATATATTGAACCACCTTACTGAGCCAGAGCATTAAAGAAAATTAGGGGGAAAACCATCAGATGTTGAAAATGATCTTAATCAGTAGTATCTGGTGATAAATAAAGCAGCTGAATAGAAGGATGGGAAGCATAGATTGTTTGTCACTCTAAGAACAGAAAGATGCATTTTGAACAAGTATGTTAAGTAAAACATTTGAAATACAATGTTAGGGATATAGGAGAGGAATAGGAGAAAAGAAAATATCTCTATGCCATTTTAGTCCTCTCTCCACGGATCAGCCCTGCCTCCTACCCTCCGGTCCTTGTTCCAGCAATCATCCAGTTCCTGGCCTCTTGACCTCAGGTCTGATAAGCACATTCGATTCTTTCCAGCCTGGTTGGCCACACTGAGCGATGCAATGTGACCATTCTTGTTCATAAATCACAGATCAATAGAGATCTGTGCCCAGCAGACCCACTCTCTGATCTTCACCCGTTTGGCTTCTCAGCTGAGAGGATAATAAAAGGACTACAGGTAGTATTTTCTGAGATCATTCAACACATGGGACTTGATGCCCATCATCCTGAACTACACCAAATAATAATCCTCAGAGAGCCTTTCAGTCTCCAAACCTCCTGCACCAGGTTGGACCCAAAAGCATTTGTGCAAGTACTATTTGTATCCTATCCTATTGCTCCTAGTTTGGAGAGGAAATTAGGAATAGAACTTACCCTTTGAATCCAATCCAGGACCTGTCACACAACCAAATTTCTTTACCCTACCCACTCCCTCACAAGATCATTGTAAAGATTAAATAGAGTCATACAGGGGAGATGACTTTAACCAGGATCTGAAGTCCAAGAGTTCTTCACACATGCTTATAGTACCCTCCTGCTACGTCTCCTGCAAAGGGGAACTGTCGCCCCGTGGTCCTTGCTGTCGAATTGCCATGTTTGTGACATGGGATCCCGCCTCCCACTCATGCACAGTGATGAGACTGATACAGTCACCTAAACCTCATCAGATGACCCCCGGGGCCAGCCCGCAGCCGAGACCAATCTGCCTGGTGCAAAAGCAAACAAAGAGGTTAGGAAGCTGGGCTGATCGAGCTCTTCTCTCTGGAATTTAGACTAAGAAAAAAAAACAGGGAGACTGAAAATAGTTAATGATGGAGGAGAAAGAAGAAGGAAGCTAATGGCTGCTCTGGAGCTGTGGCAAACTAAAGACATGGGCAGACGTAATTTATGGCCAGGCAGAAAATACATAGAGCGGAGACAGAGAGGCTCCTGCAGAAAGAGGAGAGCAAAGCAGACGTGCAGAACAACTGAGAGACCTTGAGAGAAGGACACAGCTCTCCGTCAGCACCGAAGCATTCTGTTCTGACTCCCTGTTTCTGAGGAAATCCTCGTCATACCCCCCTTTTTACTTAGGGAGTGTGAGTGGAACAAAAGGGTCTGATTAGGAACTCAGGAAATATTAATTCTCCTGTCTGATTTACTGATGTCAATGATTTGTCTTATCATTTATTTGAACTCTTTTTTTTTTTTTTTTTTTTTGGTGCTGGAGTTTTAACCCAGAAGCATTCTACCACCTAGCTACATTCCCAGCCCTTATTTTTTTTTTTTTTAATTTTGAAACAGGATCTCACTAAGTTGCTGAGAGTCTTAGTAAGTCACCGAGGCTGGTCTCAAATCTGTGACTTCTTCTATCTCAGTCTCCCGAATACTGAAATCATAGGCAGGTGCCACTGCACCAGGCTTTGCATCTATTAGTGTGTTTATAGAGTTAAATAATTCTTTACCTGTGCTAGGTACTTCTATCTGGTCTGTATGTCCTGAGGGCTTAACTTGTATTTTCCCAAATAGCATGTTTGTGTTTATCTGGGCGTTGAAGAGGGAGCTGAGAAGCACACGGGAGTGCCCCTAATGGTGAGAGAAAGATATTTAGGGAAATAGTAGGAAACTCATCAAATTGCTCTCGGAAGAGTCACCCCCTTAACTCTGAACAGCATCCACGAAGCCAGCTCTGCCATCAGCCCCAGAGTACAGGTTAAACCCACAGGCTGAGGTCAGAAATCGCTGTATTCCTCTCTCAGCTTGCCGGGGCTCAGAGAGGTTTGGGGAGGTATGTTTACAATGCCCCCCCCCTCTCATCTTGCTGTGCGGCTCTAGAAATGCCTTCCTTCCCTCTCTGCTGACTCCCAGGACTTTTCTCCTGCACCATCATCCGTCACAGAGATGTCGACAGCCCAGTGCAAGCCAGCTTTAATTCTACAGATTATTTTCATCTGTCAGTTTTAAAAGGCTGGTGGGGAGGGCTCTCTCCTTGAAGAAGGATAAAGAACCAGAGGCAGGAAGAGCCGAATGTCAGGGGACTGTCTGAAGAGGTCTGTACATTCAGGTTCACATTAGTGTCCAATGTGAAGCTAACAGATGGCCCGTCTCAGGGATGTTTATTAGTTCCACAGCTCTGCACCGGTCGTGTTTTAAATGAACTGCTGCTGAGAACAGAGTACTGTATGCCGTGCTTTGCCACTGCAGCCACCTGAAGTCAGCCCATCTAGGTCAGAGACTCCAACTCAGCCCTTCAGAGATGGGAGGGGGTGGGGGGTGGTCTGTTTCCAGTATTTCCAAAGCTTGGCAGGCACCATCTACTTCCCTACAGTGAGCCTGCACCAACAGTTGGAGCCTCAGCCTCTTGGTTTGAGGCTGCAATTATATTCATCCAGCCTGGCTGGGTTTCTCATTCCCCAATAACCATAAACCAGAGTTGGCAATTCAGGGCCTCTTTGATTAATACCAATAGGCAATAAATTAATTGTTTAACCAAAAAAAAAAAAAAAGACAATTTGTTGGACTGTTGAAAATCTTTCAAACATAAAAAGGGAGACAATAAAATATGAGACTGGTGAGAAGACAAATAGAAATGTTCTTCCCTGCCTTTATTTCTAGAGCATTTGAAATTGCTCTCCATCCGGGCTGCCCTCAGGAGGGAGGTTCCTCCAACAGTATAACACTAGGGTCTTCCCTCAGGGGAGAAGAGGGATAATGGTCCAGACCACCACCCTCCAACAGGCTTTACAAGGACAAATTGTGGTTCCCACTCAGATTGCCAACAAAGATGAAATTTTGCTTTTTTTCAAATCGTAAGCAAACAAAGGATACTGAACACTGAAGCCTCTCCATAGGGACATTAATTCCTGACAGGCCAAGAAGCATTAGGTTCCATTTTGGAGTCTCATGTTTAAGAATTATTTTAATAATAGCAGTATTAACAATAATAATAAATAGTGGCCTCCTGCATGTTGCTGAAACCAAGGAGCTAGAAAGCACAGGGCCCACCATTAGCTCTGGTCCTGGGTGGAGGACGACCGTGCCACCACTAGATGGCAGCACAGGCTCGTGTTTGAATCCAAGGCTCTGGCTCGCAGCAGTATCTCCCCCACACCGCCCCAGAGGTTTTTATTCCGCTGAATTTTAACCAATTGTGTTACATCTTTTGTCTCCAAAAGGACAGAAATAGGTTTCCTCTTTGCTTCTAATTGATTTTAAGTTTCCTTTTGTTCAAGCTTTGCTAAAAAGAGGAGAAAGCTCTATTTTTCAAGGGCTGACCTGCTTGAGACTTCTATTAAGTGGGCCAAATAATTATACCCCAAAGACAAACCTGTTCTCTGAAAACCACTCTCAGTGTTTGCTCCGGGAAGCAAAGCTTGTGCTCTGTTAGCCCGCTGACAGGCCGCAGGGGAGCTGTCATCCCCTGGGGATGTTTTGGCCTTCTCTTCCAAACCAAATTGTTGGTTTATTGAACAAGAATCATCTGCTGCTACCGGCAGCTGGGGACCGGTTGGCATATCTAAAAAGGTCGTAAATTTGCCCTTTTGCTTCCAGGTTTCATTACTGGATGGATTCTCAATTAGCCTTCTTTAGATAATAACTTCGCCTAATAAGAACAAACAACCCCAAATGTATATTCAGTAATGTGTTCAATAAATAAACAATATTACCGCTTTCCTGGTCTTCTTTCCATGCTGAGTCCCTATTGCTTATGACAGCAGTCTCAAAAACAGCAGCGCATCGTTGGCCGTGATTCTGTAGCACCCAGGACTCAGTGTATGGGGTCACCCTCTGCCTAAAGCACTCTCACCTTCATCTCTCCACTCGGGCGATGGTACTACCTCCTTCAGTTCTAATCTAGCATCACTTTGGATGCACTTGTCAACTATCAAGGCCAAGTCCA
This sequence comes from Graphiurus murinus, assembly GCA_004027655.1. NCBI lineage: Eukaryota > Metazoa > Chordata > Mammalia > Rodentia > Gliridae > Graphiurus > Graphiurus murinus. Next base: position 30,712 of record PVLC010001308.1, on the reverse strand, counting down.
GTTAACTTGGCCTTCATGTGGCTCACGTAACACTCTCCACTTTCTTCATTACAGTCCTTTAACGCTATTTAATAACCACTGGCTAGTGAGCCGGTATCTTCCACCCAAAGAACATAAGCTTCCCACCCACAGTGTTTCCATCGGACTTACTTTATTCTTCAACGCACTGTATGAAGTTATCCGATAGTTATCAAATAAAACAATTGCAGAGCTAAAAGCATTGGAATGTGTGAGCTTATCTTTCCATATAAGAAAACTGTGAATTCCATCTACTCTTTTTTGAGACATGATAGAAAGTGTGGATAACTGTGCAAATTTCTCAGTATCTCTCATGGGAATGTGTCATTCTGTCATCTGTGTTCTGTTTTTCTGTAGGAGAAAAATGTCAGAGTATCACAGCTTATAGAATCAAGTTAAAATACCCCTGTTTGGCAGTTAGGTTTTCCTAAAATTCAGTCTCATCTTAACCTACTGCCATTATCACACTGTTGGTATTTATTTCCCCATCGCATATATTCTGTATTTTTCCAAGTGTGCGCCAATCCCCTCTCCCATGTGTGACGTTCTCTGCCTGACTTAGGGTGAACTACTTAATGTCTCTTTGTTCATCAAATGTCCACTAGGTCTCACAACCTCATGTAAGTCTTCTCTGTCAAGAAGCTTCCCTCAACCTCTGAAGTCCACCCGGATTCCCCATTTCTAAAAGCACATGGCTCTGAGGGTCTGTGTCCAGAGACCGTGTGTGTGTGGGGGGGGGGTGTACTGGGGCTTTCTACCTCTAAAATGGGCCCCGGCCCTTTTTATTTTGAAACAGGGTCTTACTAAGCTTCCATCCACTGGTCTTGAACTTGTGATCCTCCTCTCTCATTCTCCCAAGTACTTGGATTACAGGCATGTGCCATAGTGCTGGGCCCAGGGACTGCGATTCCTGAAATCAAAATCCAAATTAGAGAAGATGGATTATGCCAGGATCCCAGGAAACAGGCTCTGTGCTGACTACAAGTATAAAGTATATGCTTTGCTTATTCTTCAATTACTTCCTGTCTATAAACTTATTCTCCCCAAACAAGAATAAGCTCTCCAAAGAAAGCTTTGTGTTATACATATTTGGTATCCTACAAGATTTCTGATCTGATCCTAAGCAGAGAGTAAACACTCTCTAATTTGACTCACTAGAGTAGGTCTCCCTATGAATTGACTGATCAACAGCACAAAATTAATAGCCTAAGCATCTGTTATTTAGCCTATTCCAAGTCTCAGGAGCCTTATCACAAGAATGAGGACCTAAGGATCCAGAGGTCCCAGGTCTCCTCCTGATACCAGAGAATTTTGAGTTAACACCTTAATAGGGACTTGGTGTTTCCCAGAGGGGAGCGCACAAAAGGACTTTAAAAGCGAATAATGAAGCAGCATTGGCTGATCTGGATCCCAATTGCTGCACCTGAGCATACTTTTCCCCATTGCTACGCCACCTGGCACGCGCATGCGTGAGCATCCACCAACTCCTGTCTGATTTAGGCATTGACCAAATAACCCTGCCTGTTAGTGGCATGGCACTCAATTATGCACCATTTCCTGAGCATTCAACCAAAGGACGATGTAAAGGGCTACGACTCTGCCTCTGTCCCGCTCACAAATTAAAAACCTAGGGTTTTCTGCAGTTTCCAAAGCAAAGCCAGAAAAGCTGCAAGATGGCTGACATGGTTCACGCGTTTATTGGCATTTGGACATCGCTATTTTATTACCAGTATCATCATGACACCATTTTTCATAAAGATGCCATAATTGTCTTTGAATGTCATAAAAGGTGAAATTAATTCTCGTGGAAATTAAAGAGGACATCGCCATGCTTCAGTCAAAAGGGGACTCATGATACAGATGATAAAATGTTCTGGCTTTAAATTTCTGTCCATAAACCAGGAGTGAAACTAGAGAGAATTAGGCTGGAAATGAAGACTGTAATAACCTGAAATTAGCTTAGACATCCCTCTAATCTCATTTTTTCATCGTAGTGAACGATTCATTGGGAAATCTGTTTTCCTTCATCGGCCAATATTTTAGCTGTCTCCAACCTGAATGAAAATAATAAAAGGTGGGGTTTGGAGGACGGGATGAAGATGCCAACTAAATTATATCTTATTAGAAATGGCAGAAAGAACTCACTCCTCACTAAAACACACCAGACCTAAGACATAAAGCAGCTGAGATGCAACATCCCAAAATACGAACGCCCTCATCTGCTAAGCAGTCAGAAATTCTTATGGGCAAATCCTAGAATCCATCACATACACATTCCTCTTTCAGCCAAGGTGAGTAAGCCCTGACAAGTACTTAGGAATTCCTTTCTGCTGTCTCCAAATTCCTTCCTCTGTCACCCCCAAACTCAACCTATGCCCCGCTAGAAATTCCTTCTGCTGCCAAGAGCCTTAGAAAACCTTTACATTATTCATTTTTCTGCGGATTCTTTGTGTTCTGGAAGCCTCACAAGAAGCCAAGTGCATAGTTTCAGGGCAATAAAACAGTCAGAGCAAACAGCACACTGTTCGGTTTGGCACCATGGAATCTGGCAGACGTCTCTGCATTCCTCTCTGTGTAGTTGGAAGCCTCTCAATTCTGGCCCTCTGTTTATGGCACTTGGGCGATTGGCCTTTGGTTATTCTCTGAGAGAAAGCCCTTAAGCAGAAACGCAATGTCTCCATTTTCATGCACACAGATGTCTCTTGAGGGCCTTGCTGAGTGAAGATTCTGATTAAGCACATTTGTGTCTAGGGCCTAAAACTCTGCATTTCTAGCAAGCTTCCGGATGGTGCGGAGGATGCTGGTCCGTGAGGGACACTTTGAAATGAATGAAAAGGATTACTTCCCCCTTGTATACTACCCAGGGCTTCCTGCAATTTAGTCAGTGCTTGCTCTTGACTTCAGTAAAAGAAATTTGAAATTAACCTAATTCACGATGTTTGTGGAAATTTCATTTATTTTCATTTTGGTCCAGTATTTACTAAAGGATATATTCGATAAGTAGTTAACCTAGGAAGTAAAGAAGAATTGTCTGATCTTTTTCCTTAAGCATTTTTTCATCTTAATGTTCCAACTGTATATTTTGCTTCCTTGTTAAAAGTAGCTAATGCCAATTTTATCTCATGATTTTATTAAAAAGCTCCTCTTAGCTAAATACAAATCAGTCCCAGAAATGTCACTGCAACCCGTGTGCATCAGCACAAGGATTAGACAGAGCAAAGCTTGGCGTGGCCTCTTGTATTCTGCTCACCCAAAAGGAATCTCATGTTTGGTTCCAACCCAGATGTCATTTGGGGTGATATTATATAGAAATTCCAGTAATTAAACGCGCTAAACTATGACCAGCTGGTGTTAACCCTCTTGTTAGGTCACAAATTGCTTCCTTCTCTTGTATGAGAAAATCTCTAAGAGCTTCTCTGTGTTCCGAATTAGTCACAAGCTCTCAGGAAAATGACCTCTGAAGACGAGCTCAGCGTGCCACAGTGACCAGAAAAGAATTTGTATCTTTACAGAGAATGTCCATGAGCATGTTTACATGAGATAGGGAGCAAAAGAGGAATGCCTGGATTTCAGGTGATATTGTAGGCATATTAGCATCATTCCTAAAGGAAGCATCAAAAGGGCAATTTATCAAAAGGTCCAGGGGCCAGAAAAATTCAAAATCTATTTTTAAAAAAATGGCTTTGGAGACTCTGCCCTGCATTTCAGACAATATTTTAAAAGATATATTTATTAAACACCTACTATACGCATGCTTGTCACGCAAATACAGAAGAACTGAAAGAGTAGTGAAGGCATGTATCATTCAGCTAGTACTTGTTGGTGCCTTCCACCAGGAGCACAAGTTCCGCAGTCAGGAACTTTCATCGCAGACGATGATGCAAAGGCTTCATCGAGGTCCTATCTGGTCCTTGGACAAGTGAAAGCTCAATTGGGAGGCACAAATGAAAGACAGTTATATCAGAAGTCCATATTAGGTGCAGAGCACACTTTAACGTGGCTTTAGATATAGAAGAAAAAAAAAAAAAAGAATCATGAGCCAAGGGGGATCTGAGCTTCATAGAATATGTAGAAGTAAAAGATAGCAGAGCTGGTAAGAAATATTTGCCCACTAGGGTATGGTATTTTTATCTAGTATAAGAGACAAGAATAAAAGTATATACTACAAAAATTATCTGTGTGTGTGCGTGTGTGTGGAGAGAGCGACACCAACCTCAGCACTATGTTGTTGTCAAGAAAACAAGTCCTCTCCCATAAGAGAAATTCAGAGGATGAGAATGTAAAATGAAGACAGAAAATAACCTTTTTTTTTTTTTTTTTTTTTTTGGTACTGGGAATAATTGAACACAAGTACATTCTACCTCCAAGCTACTCTCCCAAACTTTTGTATTTTTTTAAAACAGTCTTACTAAGTTGTTGAGGCTGGCCTCAAACCTGCAACCCTCCTGCCTCAGTCTTCTAAATACTGGCATTACAGGTGTGTATCATCACATCTGGCACACACACACACACAAAATCTGTCTTGGTCATATTGAGCACTTGGACTGGAACACAGGAGTTGCCCCAAACTGTCTGAATAATAAAAGTAGGAATCTACATTTTCTTTGCGTTACAGGTCAGCAGTTAGATTCTCAGGAGTGCCCCTACACTGCCCCCCCACACCTCCCCCTCCTTGGCACATGTAGACCTGCAATTAGTATCTTGGATGGCACCACCTTGCCTTCATCCTTGGAGATTTCACACCCTCAGCCACTCCACTTAGTGGTCCTCAAGGCAGGGAATGATTTCTAATTCTTCCTTGGAGATCCTTTCAAACCACCAACCCAGGATGTCTACAGAGCACTGACAACCTGCTGTCTTTTAACATCATCTAATTGGGTGCCTCGGGGGGGAAATATTGAAGAATACAGACAGTGTTGAAAGAGAACAATTCTCTCAATTAAGGTAAAATAGTTTAAGGTTGCCAAAGGTGGGATATCAGGCATTATCAGGCATGGATAAGAGGAGAATCACTTCACCCCGCCTTTCCATAGCACAATTTTACCATATGCACTGCAAATATGAATTCATTGGACACTGTGTCTTCTAGGAATGTTTTCTATGGCTATGCCCAGGTGCACAATGATCTGTGGACAAAGATACTCAATGCAGCATTGTTTGCAGTGGCAAAATACTGGGGGAAAAAAGTGAACATGCATTAGTATAGGAATGATCCAATGAGTTCTAGCATGCTTCGCCAGTAAAGACTATGCAATCTAGAATAGGAAGGAAGCCATCTTCAAGACCCTCTGCTACCTTGAAAAGAAACGAAGGTAGAGAGCAATAGCACTTATGGCTGCAAATGAATATATACATGCATAACTTATTCTAAGTGCAGAGAATCTTTTAGATGCAATAAACCAGAAACAATATTGCTTCTGGGAAGGAAAAATGATGGGCTAAAAGGGAGTCTTAATCTGTCATATAAACTTTTCTGGATTGCTTTATCATGTATCTACATTGGTTTTCAAAAAAAATTGTATGAAATTGATGTTTAGAAAAAGAAAACAGCTTAAGGGTATTTGGATAGTATGTGTGGTGCCATATTGAGCTACAAAAACTCCCGCAGGGCTCCAAGCCCTGGCTCCTGGCATGCATGCTGCCTCTGGATGGCAGTCTAGCGCTTCCGTTGTCGCTCACTCCAGCTGATGTGCAGATCAGATTTCCACTGAGCATTCACTAACTTCACGCTGAATTCACGCTCTCTAACTTCCACGCTGAATTCAATCAGTAAGGTGCACCTTCCCCAGAAGGAAGAGTTTGGTTTTATTCTATTTAATCGATGTGATCCTTTTCTTTTCTAACTTTCTTTCTATTAAACTATCGCCCGCCCAGCCCTGTCTCACCTACCACAGAATGCAAATGTTAAAGCGGAATTTCCCCCCTTGCCAGCTGGATGGATGGTCCATTTGCAGAATCTTCCTATGTCTAAGGAATCCCATTTAGACATCTTAGATGCATACGCCTTTTTTCTTATTATTCCAAGTGGTGTATTTACTTCACCTCTATTCCTTCTGTTCTACATATTCTTTTATATTCACTATGATTTTTTTTTCTCAATAGAATACTTTCTTCCAGCAGGACTCAGTAGCACATGCCTGTAATCCAAGAATTTTGGAGGCTGAGATAGGAGAATCACAATTTTGAGGCCAACCTCAGCAACTTAGCAATATTCCCAGCAACTTAGCAAGACCCTGTTTCAAAGTAAGAATAAAAAGGGCTGGGGGTATAGCTCAGGAAGTAGAATATCCCTGGGTTCAATTCCCAGTACCACCAACAAAATAATAATAACAATAGCAACAACAACAACAACAATAATGCTTCTTGTGGGAATATCCACAGGGTCACTGGCAAACTGGCAATGGGACTTGGGGCAGGGGTGTGCTGACCCAACTGTTGGCCTTCTCTTCTTCCCCCACTCACTTGGCCCCTCTTCTCCATCCCCCCCCCACCAAGGACAATTTTGTGGTATCACCAAAGATGCCTAGGTTTGTACAATTAGAGCCTGAAAATCTCTGATTGACAGAGAGGAAAACTAGCAGTAAGGGCAATTTGAGCTCAATTTGATGTTTTCAGAAAGAGGTAAAGTTAATATGGTGAGATGGGGAAAACATAGCTCCAGGATTCAGATCTTCTCATCTAAGCTGCAGAGAACACGCCAGCCTGCCAAGAAAACCACAGCACATTAGTTAAAGGGTGGTTAAACAGACCACTCCCTGTCAAAAAACATGCTACTGTTTAAGAAAAGGAGAATAAAAGAAAATTTAACTTTTATATGGCAAAAAAATGTTTTAAAGAGATTATACCAACAAAGCTTGTTTTTTGTGACATTAAAAAAACCGTTTTACACTATGAATCTAGTATGTACAATTACAATGCACTAATAAGAGTATTTTTAAATTTTTCTTTTAGATTGATGTGCTAGAAAGATAATACTCTCAATCTGCTCAAACATTCTCCCTTCTCTCTCTCTGTGTGCTGCCAGCTGCCAACACACACACACACACACACACACACACACACACACACACACACACACACACACACACACTCCAACACACTCCAACACAGCCATAGAGTTCTAATCGTTCAATGGACAGCTCCCTTCGGAGACAGAGAAAATTTTGCAGAGAGAACTAGGTGGTTCTTGGAGCTCAACTAGTCTCACATCTCAGCTTTGCCATGAACTTGGTTTGCTACTCAGCTACATAGTCTGTTTCTCCCATGTAGAGCAAAAATAATGTCAGTAAGCAGACTGGTGTCATGGTCAGGGACTTGAAATCTAAAGCTAGACAGTCTGGGTTCAAATCCTACCTCTGGCACCTTCAAGGTATGCTGTGTTGGACAAGTTTTACCTTCTCTATGCCTCAGATTCCCCATCCATAAGTTAAGACAAATTCTAGTTCCTATCTTAATAAACACTATATAATTAATTGCTAAATATCAGCATGTATTAGCAGCATTCATTAAAATTTAAATTATACCAGAAATAGTTTAAAAAGGAAATGGAAAGACTGTGGGGCAGGATTGGGCGTGGGGCATACTGGAAGTTGATGGTTTCTGTCTTAAGCCCCTCAGTCCTCTGTGATGTAATTTTTTAAAAATTATAATTCATATGCGGTCATTATGTTGGTTCTTTAAAGCACTTTAAAAATAAGACCCATGATGCTAGACAGGGACGTCAATCATGTAACAGAATGCCACTGAGCCTGTTTCTGTTCTCATGACAGGAAATAATCTTGTCCATTGTTTGTCTCTGTCCTGTCTCTATTTCCAAAAGGAAACACTGTTTCTGGAATATCGGGGACAACCAGCCCTGTGACCCTGGAAAGTCATGTCTTCCTCCGCAGCCCTCTTTTTGCTGTACTTGTACCAGAAAACCTCAGGAGTTGGGGCCAATGCAGGATATTTTTCTTACCTTTCTATGGCTTAGAAAATTGCAAGTGCGTTATCTTTCAGTTCCCTGGGTCAGAAGTCCTGTGAGGGTGTTACCAGGCAGAACAGTGATGCTGAGCTGTGTTTCTCTCTGGAACTTCTAAGGGACAAGTGGTTTCCCGCCTTTCCCAGTGCCTCGAGGCTGTCCTCCTTCTTTGCTTCTGACCTTCCTACAGCTTCAAGACCAGCAGCAGATGGTCAATTCGTGACCATCCTGACCTCCTCCTCTTATACTTTTTTAACCCCCACCCTGCTTGTTTTATCTCTTATAATTGAAACAAAATTTATATAACGTGAAATTAACCATCTTGAAGCAAAAAATATAGTGGCATTTAGTGCATTCATGATGTTGTGCAACAACCCCTCTATTTCCCAAACACTTCATTATCCCTAAAGGAGACCCCACCCACACTCATTAAGCCGCAGCTCCCCATTTCCCACCCTCCCTCCTTCCTGGCAACCACCAAGCAGCTTTCTGTCTCTGTGGAGTTACCTCTTCTTGATATCTCCTATATGAAGTCATATAGTATGTGATATTTCATGTCTGGCATTTTTTTTAATGTTCATCTGTGTTTTAGCATGTATTAGCACTTAATTCCTTTTTATGGCTAAAGGAATATTCCATTGCATGGATGTACCACATTTATTTACCCATTCATTCATGAATGGACATTTGTGCTGTTTCCATCTTTTGGCCATTTTGAAGAGTACTGTCATGGCCATACTTGTACATGTAGGTTTTTTTGAGTACCTGTTTGCAGTTATTTTGGATGTAAGCCTAGGAGTAGAAATGCTGATTTATGTGGTCATTCTATATTTACTTTCTAAGGAGTCACCAAACTGTTTCCCACAGCAGCTGAATCATGCCATCTTGAATTTTAATACATCTCCAGAGACCTTCACTACCTCCCTTTCTATGATTCCTACCAGTACCACTCAGGATTGTTAGAGGTTCTTCTGGCATTAATTATTGCTGGAAGCCTATCTAAAGAATGTCCCACATGTGAAGACTGCCAGAAAAATCTAGAAGATTAGCAAGGTTTTCTAAAGAACTCTAGAGTTTTAGAAACTCTGATAAAGCTGCTGGAAGTATGTTGGGTATTTAGTATATGTAAGAAATGGTATAAAGGCAAAGAAGTCAGCTGGCTTTTAGGAACTGAAAAGTAAAACAGCCACAATTTCATTATCTTCATGAAGTATTTTTTTATCAACTTCCTATTCATTTGGGGAAAATATATTAGATGCCTGCCATGTGCCTGGCAGTCAGCATGCGCTGATTATATAATGTGATTTCTGTAATCAGAGAACTCTTGGTCTAGCAGAAAAAAAGAAAAAAAACAGATGGTAAGCAAATAATCAAGAAAAAATGCAAAAAGCTGTCATTTAGGGGTTCCTAAAATGACTAAGGTACCTAGAAGTCACAGAGCATTGTGAGGGTGAGTATGAAGAGGTAAAGTGAGAAGAAAATGAAGGGACCATCTCGTTGGAGAGCAGCCCACTCCCCAACAATGACTGTGCTTTGGGGTATCAGTGACCCACCCTGGCTTAGCATCTTATTAAACCCAACCTACTTCTGGAGGCATCATTTAGAAGATGTCAAAACCTCAGAATCGCATTTCTTTAAATTTCTAAGTGCATTTGTCAAAATCCTAGAAAGCCCTGCAGTGTAGCATGCCAAGAATATATGCTTGGGAATCGAACCACTCTGGGAAACAACCTTTTCTCTCTGAGCAACCATTTTCTTACCTTTAAATTGAGCCTAGTGGCAATATTTTCCTGTAGAGCTTTTTTGGTTTGGGTTTGTTTTTTGTTTTTTGTTTTTTGTTTTTTTTGTGTGTGATACAGGGGATTGAACCCAGGGGCATTATACCTCCAAGCTATACCCCCAGCCCTATTTTTTATTCTTTAGTTTGAAACAGGGCCTCACTAAGTTGCAGAGGGTCTCACTAAATAGCAGAGACTGGCCAAGAAACTGCAATCCTCCTGTCTCAGCCTCCCAAGTACTGGGATTACAAGCGTACACCACCACACCCAGCTCTTTAAGGGGATTAAATGACTACGGTATGTATGCTGTACATTTAGTAACATAATGCCAGGCACATTTATAAATGTAGCTTAACATTCTTGACAGGAGACTTTCTGGAGCTGGGTATGGTAGCACATGCATGTGATCCCAGTAGTTGGGAGGTTAAAGCAGGAGGATCACAGGTTTGAGGCCAGCTTCAGCAGTTTAGTAAGACACGGTTCCAAGCTGAAAAATAAAATAGAGCTGGGGATGTGACTCAGAGGTAGAATTTCCCTGGGTGTAATCCCAGGAACAACAACAAAAAAAACAACAATAAGACTTTATGGATGCAAGCTGATGTGGTACCTGGGAAAGACTATGCAGTAGTCCAGCTTTCTCTTATGAAACATTTGGGTGGCGCCTCAGACCCTTGTCACCAAAATCCTGAGAAGATCTGAATTTTTTGTTAGTAAGTTTGGGGAATAAAAGGCTCTTATTTCTAGTTCTTTGTAGAGTCTTCAGTAGATGACTTCCCTTGTGAATTTTACAAAAGTGTTTTCAGCTAAGAAAACTCACATCTTTGGATGATTATTCTTCTATCCTTCTAGGGCCTATCCCTGAAAAAAGGAGAGAGAATTCAGCTTTTAATAATGGTATTCCCAGTTGGGCATGGTAGTGCTTACCTGTAATCCCAGGAGTCTGAGACAGGAGGATTGCAAGTTCAAGACCAGCCTCAGCAACCCAGAAAGACCCTGTTTCAAAACAAAAACAGAAAAAAGGCTGGGGGTGTAGCTTGGAGGTAGAATATCTCTGGATTCAATCCTCAGTACAACAAAAATAATAAACGAATAAATAAATTAAATAAATAAATGGTATTCTCTTACTGGCTAACAGCATTCCAAGTATATTACATCAGTGTTTGCTGTTCAAGTCCTTGTAACTTTTCAGAGGCTCACATTTCAGACTATCTCAAGAGCTCAGCCAAAGCTAAAGCTACTTTGACCGATTTTACACTCAGGGGAATTGAAATTTAGAAAAATGGAGATTATTCCCACACACCTTAAAGACTTTCCTTCAAAATCGATCATCTTTAACAACTATGGCCAGGCAGAAGTGCATTCCTTAAGGAACAACACAGAGGAAGATGGACCAAAGAGATCAAGTTTGGACATTGAGCACGCTTTGGCTTCCCTCAGAAAAGAACTGGTAAGCACTTGGGGAAAACTATGAAATTTACAGAGAGAGAGATGGGAGGCAACATCAGTAGATCGCAGGAACCATAACTGGGAAGTAGGAAATATGCGTGGTTAGCCATACATTGAGAAAAGCAGAAAGCACCAAATGCATACTTTACATGCAGAGCATGTTTTCCTAATGAAAGCTCTATTGCTGTTTTTACAAAAGCAAGAAGTGCCCACCACAATAGCGATGCATGGCTCTGATTTGCCAAACATCTGAAAACTGATGTTTTCAACAAGCAGTGGATTAGTGTCTATCTACATTTCCCCTAACAAACCAATGAATGATTCAGGTTCACTTCTTCATTCGATCTATTGCTATTTCAAGGCTATTCTTAGCACCTTAATGTGCAGGGAAATTCTTATGCTCTGAAAATGTCTAAAATCTGTCTTTATTGAATGTTACATTTTGCTAAATTTAAAAAAGAGGCACATATTCTTGGGTTTAAAAACAAGCATCGTGGTCTCTAGCCATTTCCATACTTTAAATCCTGACACTGACTTTGGAAAAATAATCCCTTTGTCTGGTCTGATCATTGGTTTCCAAGTAACTGCTCAAAGAGTGAATTTTTCTTCGATGTCAAATACTCTGACACTGGACTTGATTATATCAAATCTGTTCACAGTGTTAGATGACTCCCAACAAATAGGAAAACTTTGTGTGTATCTTCAAATTGGTTTTCTGTTCAATTCCAATAATTTACTTGTTTATAATTATCACTCCATTCCATTAGCTATTTGCTTTTATGTGAGAGATATTGTTTCATTAGCCATCCCAGCAAGCCAAGGAAATGTAGAAGGATCGATTCACAATCAGGGCACCTGGGTGATAGCTGGGTATTAGGATTATAGACTGGTGAATTCAAAAGCTTTCACTTTAGTTTTGAAAGTAAGTCAAAATCATTTAAACAAAATAGTTTCTACAGTTACCTTCCTTTCTTTGAGATTTGCTCTGATGTTCTAACCTGAAAGGTTTGGTGCCGAAACTAAATTTCTGATTACTACGTAATTCCCTTTAACAAAAAAATAATAATAATAAAAATAAAAAATTTAAAAAAGATGTTTAGCCAGGTGCAGTGGCTCATTCCTCTAATTCCAGTCCTTAGAGGGGAGTATTGCAAGTTTGAGGCCAGCCTTCGCAACTTAGCAAGACTCTGTTTCAAAATAAAAAGTAAAAATTGCTGGAGGTATAGCTCAGAGGTAGAAAGTCTATGGGTTCTAACCCGAGGACCACTATCCCCCCCCCAAAAAAGTCTATGCATTAGAAGCACTGAAACCCCAGATTCCAGTGGAAGGCAAACAGGTTACCAAAATAGAGCTTTGCATTTTTTAGGACAATTGCAAAAGCCTGAGTATCAAACATATACTAATGTCAAGGAGATGAAAACAACAATTATCTTAATCTGATCATCAAACATTGTAAGCAGGTATCGAACTAAAACACTGCCCCTCATAAATATGAATGATTATGTGTTAATCACAAATTATTTTTAAAAGATGTTTAAGGAGATGTAAATGCTATCTATCCCGATTGGATCACTACACACTGTATACAAACACTGTATACAAGCCTCAAATTATCATGTTGGATCCCACAGACATGTACAATTAAACTAACAATTTAAAGAACTAATTTAAAAAGCAAACAGTTTGTCTATGCTTTTGCAGAGAGAAAGGTTCACAACAATGAAGATAAGTAAATCATTAGAATGGCACTACCGGTGAATAAATAGAAGAAAGAGTGGGCAATCCCGGCAGGACCAGTGCAATCCCCCTTATAAAAATGGGCAAGCTCAGAGCCAGGAGCCAGAAACACCAGCCCCCTTTGGAAAAGGTTAGCAATAGCACTTTTGCCCTTACTTGGCCTTGCTATGCAATACCTCTTTAAATGAATATACTTAAGAACTAGAGCCACCAACACTGATTTCTCCTCCAATAGGCTATGTGAGATAAAATAAAACAGTACTGACATTATTTTCTCACTAGTCAGTAATATGTCACCAGGGCAAACAAAACTAGTCCTGATTTCTTTCTGATAAGTTGAGACGATCTCAACTTGTCCTTAACAATGTCCTTTACTATTGCCTTACAGATAGGCACCAATCATTTGATAATCTTGAATCATTAATTATATTTGTTCTTTAATATTTATAGATATGTGCATCATATGTATTTCTCTTCATGCATATGTATGAATATATTTATTTATATGTATATCATACATTATCCTTCCATCTACTGATTGAGGTGAATCAGAAGCTTAGAGACTAGATTTTTGTAGGGTAGTTTTCAGAACAGCTATTTTTTTTTTCTATTTAACAAAAAGCACCTTCCTCTTTAAAGTAGTCTTTCTAATTTAGTATTTACTAATTTAGTTTGTTAGAATAAGAAGCTGTTGAGAGGGTGCAGACACTCATATACAATAGCAAACCTGGGGAAGCTTTAGGGCTGGCTCATGCTTCTAATTCCAGTTTCCAGACACAGTCTAGCAATGCTTTGTAATCCAGAGATCACAGAAGCCGAGGACAGCATGCCTTGTTCGTGCTTCTAAACTTGGCTTTATTTTTAATATAATTTTATTGGTGCATTTAAGCTAGCTTTTGTTTCCCAGCCATCCCATGAAATGTTTGTTGTATTCATATTTTAAGGCGGTGATCCAACTGGTTCTTTATGTAAACAATCTGAAATTTTCTTCTAGTTTTTTTTATATTCTCTTTTTTTCTCATTTTATTTTTTTTTCTCATCTTATTTTATTGGTGCCAACTAACAGCCTAGAAGTTATCAATGATTGTGATATTAGGTCAGACAAAAATTCCAGCCCTCCAAGAGATCACAATCTCACCTAAAATTAATTTCCTTCTCTTCCTCAACCTTTTTGAGACTGGAACTTATTTCTAAGGAAGTAAAATACTTTGGGACAGGGAAAGGAAAACACAGTTTGCCAGAAACTGCTTTAAATTCTTTCCAAACATCTTAATTAAACTCAGGATAATCCTGTAAAGTATTCAGAGGCTCTGAGTGACCTACTCAAAGTCACACTCTCATTATAGAATTAGGGTTAAGCCAAGTCCTGGGTAACTCCAAAGTCCCACTCTTTCCACAAGTCACACTTTCTCCAAGACAAATGGCAGCAAGCAGGGTAGCAGGTGAGCATCAGAATGGGAGGAAACTCCCATTCACAAATTGTCAAAGAGTCTATTAATCCCTTTGGAAAGATACCTGGGAGTAGTATAGCTGGATCATAGGGTGGATCCACTTCCAGTTTTCTGAGGAATCTTCACACTAATCTTCACAGCACAAGAGTGTTTTATCTTGTTCTTAAAATAGGAAAGGGAAAAAAAAAGCCAGGTGTGGTTGTACACGCCTTTAATTCCAGGACTTGGGAGGCTGAGACATGAGATTCACAGGATCCAGGCCAGTCTCATCAAGTAGTGAGACTCTCATCAACCTAGTGAGACCTAGTTTCAAAAGAAAAATAAAATAGGGCTGAGGGTGTAGCTCTGAGATAGAATGTCACTGGGTTCAATCCCCAGTACTGCCAAAAAAAAAAAAAAAAAAAGGAAGAAAGAAAGAATAGATAGAAATATGGAGATCTGATTGAGAGTAAAGGTTAGCATCTGACTCAGAAATTACCTAGATTTCATGGGTCTATTTTATTTATTTATTTATTTATTTATTTATTTATTTGAGCATTGGGGATTGAACCCAGGGGCATTCTACCTCCAAGCTACACCCCCAGTCTGACTTTATTTCTTATTTGAAAACAGGATCTTACTAGGTTGCTGAGAATCTCACTAAGTTACTGAGGTTGGCTCTGAACTTGCAATTCTCCTATCTCAGCCTCCCAAGTACAGGGATTACAAGCATGCACCATAACGCCCAGCTCATAGGTCTCTTTCAAAGAGGTCCTGGTATCAACTTCTTTGTTCAACACTAATTTATTGAGTACCTAGTAAGAGCCTAGCACTGTGTGAGTCAACAAACCAGTGCAGCGAACCCAAGTCTATGTGGATGAGTCAAACAATTCACAAAGAAACCAAGAAAAATACAAGCAAAATAATTTGGTGGTCTGGCTTTCTCTGACAGATTGACACTTGAATTGAGTCCTGAAAATGAGAAGGAAACAACTGTAGGAGGAAATTTCTAGGCAGAGAGAACAGCCATGCAAAGTGCCTGGAGCAGGAAAGAGCTGGACTTGGGAGAAACTGAAAAACAAGCTGCGGTAGCTTTGTGAGCACCAGGGTGGAGCAGCAAGCAGGCCTTTAGACAAGATGAGGGTCTGTTCTTCCTCCTGTATTCAATCTTCTACCTCTGTCAATAGCCAGGCACAAGCCTTTCAGTCTGGGTGACACCTCCTATTAGGAAACACACTGTATTTTTAACCTCGGTGCTTCCTGGGAACTCAGCCCTCGGTAACCACTGTGAGAGCTGCTCAGATAAAGCCTGGCGTTTAGATGGGGATTTGCAAACTACAACAGACTTTCAGGCATCTGTTTTCTCCCTCACACCGGAATGCCAGGGTCCTCTCGTGGCTCCTGGGCTGTAGTGACAACTGGGCTTACATTAAAGTTCTGCACGTATGTTTATATCACTTTGAATCTCACTGCCATGTATAATTGCACTAATGGAAAATATATATATATATATGTTTGTGTGTGTGTGTGTGTATAGTTTATAGTTTTTTCCTGCTATTTCACTCACTATGTGTCCTTAGACAAGTCAACTAATCTCGCTAGGGCCCAGGTTTCTCGTTTTTATTTTTTTAGTTAATCATTTATCAGTGCACTGTAATTGTACACCATGGTGAGATTCATAATGATGCATTCAAATACACACAGAATGCCTCTTGGTGTGTTTCCTCCCCACCTCCCTCCATGTACCAGACAGTGAAGTTCACAGAGATATATTCACATATGTCACATATGCACATAACATTATTTGGCCTGCTTCCTTCCCCAAACCTCCTTTTGTTCTCCCCTCCTCCTTCCCCCAATCCCCTTGCACTACTCTACTGGTCTTCCTCCTCATTTTTCTGAGGTCCCTTTCATGTCCTATTTTATCTCCAGGTCCCTCACTTTTATTTTTATTTATTTATTTTTGTGATACTAGGGATTAAACCCAGGGGCATTCTACCTCCAAGCTACACCCCCAACCCTTTTTATTTATTATTTTGAAACAGAGTCTTGCTAAATTACTCAGGCTGGCTTTGAACCTGTGATCCTCCTGTCTCGGCCTCCCATGTA
Source organism: Graphiurus murinus (assembly GCA_004027655.1). Lineage (NCBI taxonomy): Eukaryota > Metazoa > Chordata > Mammalia > Rodentia > Gliridae > Graphiurus > Graphiurus murinus. The sequence continues at coordinate 14,234 of PVLC010001308.1, read as the reverse complement.
CTGGGATTACACCAGTACTGCCACCACACCCAGCTCCTTCATTTTTAAATGGAAATACTCATCTCATTGCATTCATTCTGTGAAGATTAAGCACAATAAAGTGCCTCGATCGCACAGCATTGTGCTTGACAGGTAGCAAGCACACACGTGATACCTGTACACGTTTTAACCACTCCCCCACTCATTCTTCAGCTAAGGGAACCAAGAATCAGAGAGCTAAAGTGACTTGTCTAAGGTTGCATGCTTGGGAGGGGCTTGCACCAAACTTTGGCTCCTTCATCGAAGTGCTTTGCTCTCCCTGCTGCAGTGAATCACGGCAAAGTGAAAGGAGGTTAATAAACCTAGTTCTGCCCTATGGGAGAGAATATCATGTACAGCAAGAGGAAGGTCAATTTCTGGGAGCGTGGGATTAGTTTGAGCATTGATCTAAAAACTCTTACACAGGAATTTCTTAAGGGCATACTTGCTTTCCATTAAGCATTTTTCTTTGCCATTTCTGCTGAGCAAAAAAAGAAAAGAAAAAGAAAAAGAAAAGAAAAGAAAGAAAAAAATCCTGCCCTATGCTTTCTTAAAAAAAAAAAAAAAGAAGTTTCATGAAATTGTGTGGGTGCTCTTGACTTACCTTTATCCATCACCCTACAGTGTGCCCATACAGATGATAAACAGTGTTATTACACTTGATGCTTAGTACTAAGTTGCAAAAATGCTGACAAGTCACTAATCCCAATAAAATATATGGAAGTTAATTATAACTGAAGTCCACAGAAGTCCGCCAGGAGATTGCAATCATCAAGATTCACTGAAGGAACACTTTGTTCTGCCCTGCGAAGGGGACATGAAGATCTCTCCTCCGCCGCCTCCTGCCTTGCCTCGGGAACGCCTACGCACAACTCCACACTGCCAACAAATGTGCCACAGCCCTGCAGAGGAGAGGAAGCATCCTCAGGGGCTCTTACCTGGAGGAGGCTCTAAAAGTCGGCACCTGGTCCTCTTTCTCTAACCTTAATTCCAAGGCCATGCAGGTATTACTTCTAGGAGAGCCTCTATCGGGCGCTTGGAATAGTAGCATCTTTGCCTGGAATGCGATTCGCTACAAGGCCACCAGGCATTCAGGCAGGTACCCATGGCTAATCAAGCCTTATTAGGAAAGCTCAGTAAGAGATTTCAAGAGCTGTGCTTCCTGAGAAAAGGCAATAAGGTTTTCTGCCCCAGAGGATATGCTCAATCAGCCCGAGATCAAAGAAAATATGGAGCAAGAGAAGGTGAATGAAACCTGAGGGTATTTGGGTTCCTGCTGCTTGTCTTTAGTTGGCTGGAGGGAGAAGAGTTCTGCCACTTTCCATAACTCACCAGCACATCATTCATTCATTCATTCATTCACTCACTCACTCACTCAAAATATCTTTCATATCATTTATACCGGTGCAAGAATACATGTAATCTTTCCAATAGGCAACCCAGAAACGATTAATCACTTAAGAAATTCATTGGGAAACCTAGTTTTGTAATTCTAAAAATAAATGTGAAAATGCTAATTAGTATAGTAATCTTTAGAGGACTCAGAATGCATAAAAGTTCTGAGAAGTTCTATGTTAAAGAAAAAAACCTCATTTTGTTTAACCCAGCATTTCTCAAACTTACAGGCTAATGACCTCTGTAATGGTTTGGATTTAAAATGTCCCCCTAGCCTTCACAGAAACAAGGTAGCAATGTTGGAAGCAGGGTTTGGTTACTAAGGAGGGGTCCCTGGAAGGGGGGCAGCCTTGGGGATTATATATGATTCTCTCCTCCCCTTGTTTGCTCTGCTTCTGGCTTCCATGATGTAACAGTAGAATATCTATCTATCTATCTATCTCTATCTCTATCTCTATCTCTATATCTATCTCTATCTCTATCTCTTTCTCTATCTCCCCTTGCTTCCTGCTGCCATGCCCTGAGGTCTGTAGACCCAGCCTGACATAGACTGAATCTCAAAAAACTGTGAGCAAATAAATCTTCCTTCCTCTAAATTGTGTGGTCAGTCATTCTGAATTACAGCAGTGAGCATGTCGACCAAGACAACCCCTTTCCCTCTTTTCAACCAAACCGATTTACAACTTCTAGAGCTAGTATCTTGTGAAGCATACTCTCATAAAAGCTATGATTCTGTAGCTAATCAGCCCTCAATTTACTTTTTAAACTCTTTGAATTTCATATGGACCAAGACACCTTTGTAAATTTCTGATATATTGCTTAAAGCTAAATCCCAAAATGAATATCTTATTTCTTTGGGCTTCAGTAGAAAGATAAAAATCTTTTGTTCCTATGACTGGACTTAAGTGTAATGATGGTCAGGGACTGTTGGGGAATAAAGGGACCTTAGGGACTGTGGAGTCTTGTTCCCTATCTCTGTGCAGCATAAAACAAAGCATCTGAGGCAAAAAGATGCTCACATGTTCATTGGTCTTGCACAGAATGCTCAATGCTTTTGGTGTATGCTTATAAAGACTTAGGGATCACAAACTGAACCACATGCCTATGTATCCTGCCCTCATGGAGGGTACAGTCTGGCTGAGGGATAATACATGCTCAATAAAGAGTATACTGCAAGATGGTAGATGAAAGTGTCATATGGAAGATACTGATTAAGTGCAATGAATTGTTGGAGGAGGAAGAGATTACACCCAAGTCAGGTGAGAAGAGATCATTGAAAATTTTGTGGAAGAAATAGAATTTGTAACAGAAACTTATTTCAAAGCATATTCAAAGCCAAAAGATACACTTAATTTGTTATAGATCCAAGAATTAGCTGAAAATTCAAAAGAAAAATCAAATATATCAGAGTAAAAAATGTATAGAAATACCTGTTCTCAGAATTGTTTACCACTTAGAAAACATCTTTTGTTTTTCCAGGCTGTAAGGAGCAAGTGACATTACATAAAAGTCATTCCTTTCAAAATAGCTAAGAGATCATATAGGATAAATAATATCCACCAAAGAGCAGAACAACTGGTTATTTTAAAACATTAATATTGGAGCTGGGCATGGTGGTGCACGCTTGTAATCCCAGCATTTGGAAGGCTGAGACAGGAGGATTACAGGTTCGCAGCCAGCGTCAGCTGCTTAGTGAGGCACTCCCCAACTTAGTGAGACCCTGTTTCAAAATAAAGAATAAAAAATAGGGCTTGAGCTGTAGCTCAAAGGTAGATGCCCTTGGATTCCATTCCCAGTACTGCAAGAATAAATAAATAAACAAATAAATAAATAAATAAAACATTAATATTGGACATTTGACCATGAGTAAAGATGTTGTAGTTGCATTATTGGCCAATTCCAAATTTAATCATGCTTATGTTTTTATGTGATGCCAAATATAATTAGAAAATGAACAGAAAATCTTTTTAAATATGCCAACAATTGATCCAAAACTGGTAGTATCTAGCAAAAGAAAAAACACCCAAAGTCACCTGAAAATGCTGAAAAGCTTTCTTCTAACTAGCTAGGATGGTAAAGTTTCTGCTTTCAGTGGTAATATATGAAGCTGCCTCCGTGTGGTATATCACAGCATCCAATAGGGCTCTCTGATTTTTAAGAGGGATATTAAAAGCCATTAGTTCTAGCACTTTTTACCCCTATTCTGTCATTTGAATTCCACTTATTGTTTACCTAATTAATCACCATCTAGGTAACATTAAAAATGGAAGAAAAATTCTAATGTAAACATGATTCAGTAAATCTCTCCCCTTTTACCTAAAAGCACATCTCACCAGGCCCAGTGGCACAAGCCTGTAATCTCAGTACTTAGAAGGCTGAGACAGAAGGATCTCAGGTTTGAGGCCAGCCTCCGTATTTAATGTGATCTTTCAGCCACTTGGTGAGACCCTGCTTTAAAATAAAAAGGGGTGGGGGTATAGCTCAGAGGTAGAATTGTCCCGAAGTTCAAGCTCCAGTGCCATTGCGGGGGAGGGGAGTGAAGCAGGTCTCTTCTGCACTCTCTCCTCCAACCCAGAATCTTCTCAGCAAGGTTTTCCGTAGCTTGAGCAGCCAATCAAATTCAGCCTTCTTTCCCTCTCTCACGCACTCTCTTTTCAGGTTGCTCCTGAGATTGTTCTCTGCCTCCCTGAGCCATAAAGTCCAGTCCACAGGAGCAGGTCCCTTCCATGCTCTTCACCTGGGCTCCAGGTCCACCTGGCCACTTGGCACGGACATTTTCCTTGCACCCATTGGGTGTGACGACGGCAGGTGTGCGGCAAATATTTTGATTGAGTGATGAAGGAATTATAAACATGGAAAATGCAGAAATGAGATTGCTGTTGAGGACACCAAGTATGAATTAAGTGGAGGAGAAAGGAGGGCTTGTATTCTAGTATCTTTTGATGGCCTCAGAAACTGAAGCAAAGGACTTGCAAGAAGTTTGATATTAGAACACAAACAAAACCAAGCCTACCTGCTGGTCATTATGGCTGTGTTTAATAATAATAATAATAATAATAATAATAGCAATAGCAAGCCTTAGTATTTCTGTTTAAATTAATTTGTGCCTGGCACAGTTCTAAGTGATATATATCTTAGAGTTGAAATTTTATAGGATTCCTTAGAGATTAAATTAATTTATATATACAATAATTAATATTTAATTAATTAACATGTGTTAATATAATATATATATAATATATATACATTAACTAGCTTAATAAATTAACTAATTTAATCTCTAAGGAACCCTACAAGAGAGACACTATTATTGCCTTCCTCTCACAAGTTATTTAACTGAGGCACAGAAAGTGAAATGACTTACCCAAGGTCACACAGCTTATAAGCAGCAGAGGCAGTATATAAGCCTTCTTAACCTAATTCTGCTATACATTAAGTCTCAGTGTTCTTCTCTAATTTCATGAGCTCTATCCTACTGAGAACATGCTAGGAATATACTATATAACATGGATTTAAAAACAGATCTTTTAAAAATCTGTTTACAAAATGGATAGAAGGACTATTCTAACAGAGAACTGTGAGGCTTCAGGATAAATGAAGAAAGAGTAACTGTTTTTCTTACTGTCTTATACATCCACTGTCGAGATAGGGAGGAAATGAGGCCTGTATTTTCTGTTCAGCATTGAACACACTTGCACATTTTAGTCTCTCTCTTTGTAGAGTCATCAGAGCGATCTTTCATTGGTTGCAAATTTTCTATGTAAATGTATGTGAAACATGTAATCGATCCAGCTATTCTCTACTAAAATGATGACGGTGTGTTTTTAATCACAATACGGGCAACCCAAAGTGGAAGTTAACTAGTAGCTGCTAGGAGGAGCATTTCAACAGGAGAAAAGAGACACCTGGAAGACCAACTTATTCACTGGCATCTCAGCCTGGAGTTGACAGCTGCCTTGCTCTCTGACCCACGCAGTTGAGATAATCTGATTCCCTCCTTCTTTGGAGCCTGGTCACCCACCCTCTGATACCATTTCTGATCCTCAGTAGGAAAAAAAAGATGTATGAAGCCACCTAACTCAAAAGCCCTTTTATTAAACACCACCTTCCATGAGCTGTTGGTATCCACTCATCCAATGAGTATTTTCTGAGCATTTGCCCTCTACAAGGCAAATTAATGCCTCACGTCTATTTTCCTGCAATACCTATTATTTTTATCCTTCAATATTCCAGTTTAGATTTCAGGTTTCTAGAATGAAAAGACAGACTTGGTTGTTCTTTCCAGGATTTACCCAAGTTAAAAGTAATCTCAAGCCGGGCGTGGTGGCGCACGCTTGTAATCCCAGCATTCAGGAGGCTGAGACCGGAGGATCTGGGTTCGCAGCCAGCCTCAGCTACCTAGTGAGGCACTCCACAACTTAGTGAGACTCAGTTTCAAAATAAAGAATAAAAAAATAAGGCTAGGTGTATAGCTCGGAGGTAGAATGCCCCTGAGTTCAATCCCCAGTACCGCAAAAAAAAAAAAAGTAATCTCCATTTACCCAAGTTAAAAGTAATCTCTATTTCCCATATTGTCTCCCTTCTCTCTTCCTAATGCCTATGAATGTTCTTTATTATTCCAGATATTCCACGGCTGCTTCTCCTTCCTCTTCTTCCAAATCATCAGACACCTGTCCTTTGTGTCAGAAGTTAACATACTGAACAAGTACTTCTGCACATTTCTTGAATTTTCAATAAATGACCCGGTCACTATCCTAAATGTACCAGTTTCTAAAACACCAGTGAAATAAAGCATAGTGCCCACAAGAACCACTTGATGAGAAAAATCTGGCTAAGAGTCTCCTGTTGTATTTGATATTTTCTCCATAAGACAAAGTACTTTTCTTTAGGCATGTATTCCAAAGTGAATCCTAAGGGACACTAATTCTGAGAGGTACTATGAAGAAAAAGATGTTCTGTGCAAGAAACCCTGTATCCTATACTCTTCTTGTTTCACAGGTGAATTTTACATAGTACATTTTCAAGCTATGAAGTACTGCATACTATGGCCAATATATTGTAGGCAACAGATAAATATTTATTGAATAAAACATGAATAAGTATTATTTTATTATATTCCTTTTTTACATATGTATTTTTTCCTTCATTTACCATAGAGCAAGATTAAGCACTGCTCAAAAAGGTACTTAGATAACTTAAGAACATTTCTTATTTAATGCCTTTCTCAATTGATCCATGATTCCCAGGTTTTTATAATTGACTTTTGTTTGTTTGTTTTCCAAAACTCTTTCAAGAGTGGAAAAGAGAAGGAATCATGTGGGAGTCACAGAGACAGGGGCTGTGAGCTCTGTGCAGAAAGCAGAACTCTTAACAGATGAATATCAAAATGGAAAAGAAGTATTCTTATATTTTCTTTCTTGCATCTTGTTGTCTGTTTTTCTAGTTCCTCCTTCTAATCTCCAAGTTTCTGGACATTTATGTCCTTAGACTGAAGGAATATGATTCCACTATGCTAATATTCTTCACACATTTGAATTCTCCAAGATATATCTCTCTTAACCTAGAAGGTAATAGATCTCCAAGAAGTTATAAGAAACATTGGTTGTTACAGAGGAAGTGCCAGGGTCTACCTGCTCTTCTATCATAAATAACCCCCTTAGAGCTGGACATGGTGGCATACATTTGTAATTCCAGCACTTGGGAGGCTGAGACTGGAGGATCCAGGTTCTTGGTCAGCCTCAACAATTTAGTGAGGCCCTCTGCAACTTAGTGAGACCCTGTTTCAAAATAAAAATAATAAAACAGGACTGGGGGTGTAGCTCAAAGGTATAATGCCCCTGGGCTCCATCCCCAGTATCACAATAAATAAGTAAATAACCCCATTGGAACAAGGCAGCCATGTCAATGGCAAATTATTAGATCTGCAAGCCGATGTATTGCTATTCAGATCACCGTAATTAAAATGCTGCTTATGGTATTACTACAAAGTGCAAAGCACTACACTTGACACCAGAAAATCAGGTCACAAGAAATATACAATTGTTGCCTTCGGGGCTTGCAATCAGGGATCCAGTGTGTGTACTTGTGTGTACATGATGGTGATTGGGAAAATTGTTTGGAAGTTTGAAACTGGAAAGTTAAATCAGGAAGATAAACCAGTAAAATATCATTACAATAGCATGGCATTATTAGAAAATGTAGAACAGAAGAATAGATGCAAATTAAAATGAGGAAAGAAATTTATAGGAAAAAAACTGTTTGTAATTCTTTTGCCTGTCTTTAATTATATATATATATATATACATGTATATATCTATAATTTTTAAAAGAAAGTTAAAATACAAGACAGCATATGATAAATACAAAATGAGCAATGAGCAGTACATGTACAGGTGACTAATATGAAAGTTCAGAGAAGAAAAGAGACTGGGAATTATTCCAGATTCTCTTCCAAGTAAGCTAAGCACATTCAATTTCTGTCCTCGAGGAGCTCAAAACCAGTACAGGTTATTATGTGACAAAGAATAAGACTTAGCCACTACAGAACAAGAGTATGAAACAAGGAAACTTTCTAAATTAATGACACCTGCATTATACACCAGTCTTGCCAAATAATTCAGTCTTAACACATTCATAAATATCCATAAACTAGAAGCTCCCCAAATATTTATCAAATAGTGGTCCTGCTTATATTGTATTGAGTAATTGAAACTCATTTGTCATTCGATGATTATTAATATGCATCAAAATGCCACAAAACTTCTTTAAGGAGCTTGAGAGAACTGAATGTTGTATTTTCCCAAAGAGGTCTAACTGGCTTCTTTCTTTGCCCTTAAAAAAGTGCTTGGCAAGCCGGGCATGGTGACGCATGCCTGTAATCGCAGTACTTGGGAGGCTGAAACAGGAGGATCACAAGTTCAAGGCCAACTTCAGAAACTTAGTGAAGCCCTCAGCAACTTAGTGAGACCGTGTTTCAAAATAAAAGCACTAGGGGTGTAGCTCAGAGGTAGAAGGTCCCTGGATATAATCCCTAGTAACGGAAGGAAGGAAGGAAGGGAGGGAGGGAGGGAGGAAGGCACCATTAGATAGATGAATACAGAGCCCAGAAGAAAGAGTTCAACTCAATTTTCACGGAGTACCATGTAGCAACAGCAACATATATTAAGCATTGTCTACAGAATAGGTGCTTGCCTAAACAGTAAAACTCACGGACCTTCAAAATCCTAGGAGGTAGTCCCAGAGATTAGGTGACTTGCCCACATCCCCACAAGTACTAAACGCTGGGGCTGCCAGAGTCCACCCAGATCAGCCTGACTTCTGCACTGCACACTTGGCAGCCAGCCAGAGTACTGGCTGCTACAGCCCCACAGCTGTGGTCCCCACAACAGCCCCCTACAAACAGAGCTGCCTTACCCAGGGTGAGACCCCTGATGAGAGGCAGCTGGGTCCAAACCCCTGTCCTCAATTTGGGAAACTGCGAAGAACTTCTCACAGGATCTTCTGAGGTCTCTGTTCCAGCTGCATCCCACTTAAACTTCTGCCCCTGCCCAATTCTATTCCCCCACCTCCTTACATGCATTGTTGCCAAGGGTGCCCCCAGGTAAAACTCATGTACACAAGTCAGGAATGGTGGCACACCCCTGTAATCCCAGTATTTGGTAGTTTGGTAGGCTGAGACAGCAAGAGCACTGGTTTGATTAGCAAGACCCTGTTTCAAAGTAAAAATAAATAAATAAATAGAATAGGCAAAACCTATGTACAATGAACTCTATCTCAAGTCCGTTGCCAGGGAACTGACCTAGGACAGATTCAAAGTCTGTGCCATTGAGCTTTATCATAATCAACTTCTTTCACAAACATATCAAAGTCAATCACTAAACTGAACATGAGAAGGAGGGAGGGAGGAGAGAATGGGGCGGGAACTGGGGAAGGGTTAACTGAGACCTGTGTGCATGTATGCCTTTACCAGCGTGTACTTCACAAAGATGTATGATTACAATGCACCAATAAAAAAAATGAATAAATAAATAAACAAAGCCTGTTGACTTTGCCCACTTTGCCCACTCAACTCTAAAAGGAGCTATTGTGAAATGAATCATGAAATTCTGAAAATGAGCAATGTCCAGCAAGGGGACCAAAAAAAGGCCCCGCGACACGCTCAGAAAGGTAGCATAATTTTACGTGAGTTGTGGACACAGTCAACAATTTTTCAAGGTAAATATTTTATGTTCTCTATTACAGTTCTGAGCAGAAGGCCTTCATCATATTGGTTTACTCTTTTTTGTCTTCCTGGCAAATTACACCGTTTGATGAATCGCCTATATTTAGCTGCTTCTCCTTCTGCAGTTTTTCAACACCTCATTTGCCTGCACATCAGACATGGTTTGGGTATAAACTGTTTCTTTGAGGACCAACTGTGGAGTCCTGTCCTCTAAGATCACCAGGAATTTGTTAATATTCATTTAGTCCCCATGGTGTGTCACGGAGGCACAGAGTTGCCAATGCCTAATCTTAATCTGAATTGCAACAGAAGTCACATAATAATAAGAAACAAAGAGGATTTTGTTCATTTAGTACTTGAAGGGCACTTCAAGTTCATCTAGTTCCTTCAGAATTTTCAGAAAGTGGGCTTTTTAAATTTTTCCTTTTCTCTGAACATTTTGCAATAGCAAATTCTGGCCTTCATGTTATGCTTTATTTCTCCTCATGAATGTCAGAATATTTGCAATTCCACCATGCAAAGGTGTCCAAGGGACTAGAAATGCTGGAAGATTTTTCAGAACTTCGAAGCCCAGAATGAGTATGACTGAGTCGACCAGCAACTTTCCAAAGAAGCGATTTTGATCACTAAGTCATTGAGCAGGAGGATGGGGCAGAAAACCAACATTGGTAATGCAGTTATGTTTTTTCAGGACACTTTATAGACATCATTGCATTTGACCCTCAGGTAACCCTATATTATTATTTGTTGAGGGGGAAACAGAATTTAAATAAATAGGTAAATTGCCCAGCATTTTATAACTCTGAAGAAGCAGACAGAGGCTCCAGATGTGGGCTTGCTTAACTTAATGGTCCTGTACTCTAAGGACACAGGGCTCCTAGAGAGAAACATCATGCCTTTGAGGTGAAGAGAAAGCAGAAACAAAGACACAAAACAAATGCTTGCCTCCCAAGAATCCTTGGCCCAGGCACTGGGGCTGAAGGCTGGAGAAGTAGAAGGAGGCCTTGGGATAAAAGAGTTCTTCCCAACAGAGAGACACAGCTCCCACGAACCCAAGAGGAGAAAGGCCGCCTCTAGCAGTGCTCGGCTCAGGACACGTCCCCCAGGACTTTATTCAAAGACCAGACGCTGTGGCAGAACTAATTTGAAAAGGACTAAAAAAGGCCCAATCAAAATGTGCCTCCCAGCCCCTTGTCTGGCTAGGTTTGTTCTACAATACCTTTGTGGCATTTTAAATAGCATGTCCTTTAGCTGAGACAGGAATATCGGGATGAAATCTCTTGAAGAATAAGAATGATAGCATGTGCAGATTGAAGAGGCAATTTAAAGGGCTACTGTGGCCATTAATATCCTCTTGCACACAATACTTCTATGCATTGAATACATCAACAGCATTTTGACAGTGAAATGCTGCTGAGTTTTGCTAGAGCTCGGATCCCCAAATTGATGTTTAATTTTCATTATTGCCCACCTTCTTGCTGACTGAAACTAAATACAGTGCTGTCTCTTCAAACATGTTTGTGTAAAATTATATTGGATAAAGTAGGGCTTTTGCAACATTCAAAATTCTGCCTTGAAAGGAAGCACTCTTTTTTTTAATTTGTATAATTTTATTGGTTCATTGTAATTATACATCTTAGTGAGGTTTAAGTCATATAAACAAACATGCACACAGGTGTTGGTGTGATTCCCTGCAGGTCTCACTTAGCTACCTACCCTTTCCCAAACATAACAGCATGTGGTAGTGATATGGAAGCACTCTTTTAAAGCTCAAAATTAGGAAGAAAAAAGAAAGAGTTTTAGCCAAGTGTGGTGGTGCACGCCTGTAATCCCAGTACTTGTGAGGTTGACACAGGTGGATTGCAGGTTCAAGGACAGATTCAGCAACATAGATTCTCAGCAACCTAGCAAGATCCTGTGTCCCAACTAAAAATAAAATAAAAAGGGCTGCTGTGGGGGTATCTCAGAGGTAGAGTGTTCATGGTTTCAATCCCCAGCACCACACACATACACAGGATGATAAGTAAAGGCAGAGATACCAAAATGGTTTTCTTGGGCCCACGTGACAGCCATTGCCAACTGATTGCTTCATTCTGTCAATAAGTTACTGTCAGTAAATAACAGGGAAACCTGTTCACCACCACTGCTTATGCTACTAAGATCCTAAAGAGTCTGGGCGGTAGGTAAAGTGCTGATTACTTTCAGTTATGAAAATCCTACAAGACACATATAAAATGTGTCTTGTATGACACATTGCCCTGTATGCCCGAGGGCAAGTTCCACAGTGCCTACAGCAGATCACCAAGAACATCTTGGTAGACTTCACATCAAAGCGTGAGTTCTGGTTCTGGTTCTGCCTCGCCTTGCCAAGTGACCTTGGGCAGGTAATTTTGCCTTTAAAATTTAACGACAACAGCAATGGCATGTCCTTGAAATCTTATTGTGTATACAGCCTTATATGCAACATAAAAGTTCAGATCCTTGGAGGTGGCTGTTATTATTCTCCACTGTAACATGAAGAAATTAAATAACGTGTCTAGGGTAGCACATTTAGTCACCTCCGAACTTCAACAACTATATACATTCCAATTTATTACTCTACCTTTTCCATTCCACCTACCACTTAACAGATACTCAACAAATAGTGGTTTTTATTACATATGCATTAACAATACCAATTTTTTATGGAATAACAGTCTAGGCCCTCATGGGGAATTTTAAAGACCATATGAACCACCGTGTTCTCAGAAGGCCTGGACTTCGCATGCACCCCGGGCAACCTGGATCTTAAATGTCCTGCCCCACGGGAAAAAGAGGTGTAGCAGAAAGTTCCAAATGCTATAAAATGCAACAAAATGAGAGATTGCCATTCATAGCTCTTTCATTTTTTCATGAAGAAAAATAAGAACCACTCATCATAACCACAGAACACTTTTGAGTATCATTTACAGAATGAAATCCAAGTTAATCTAGGCATGATAAAATGTCTCAAAATATTGCTATTCACAATCGATGATACAAATAGCATCTTTCAATAGCAGTGCATACTGAAATCTCATTATAAATCACATACTTTTGTTCTTTGTTTATCTTAAGACAAATTATTAGAAGAATTGCATTTTTATAGGCATTTTAGAATTGGGCAAGAATACCAACCCATTTATGGAATGTTTCAGCTCTTTTTAAAGTCCTTGGGGCAAAGTTTGGATGTCAACTTGAAGCATGTAATTTGTAACAGAATGAATTCCATTCAGCACTGAAAACTACTTGGGCTTAGCAAAGTGGAGTTTGTATCTCTTATTTCTCTTGCCGTTGGTAATGTTCTAGGAAGTCTTGTTCCTGGAAAAAAAAAAAAAAAAAAAAAAAGGAAATGTGATCAAATTAGAAATTGTCTTGGATGAGGCTAAACTTTCACAAGCACCAGCTATTTTCCTTGGATATAAACCTAGTACATTAGACAAATGGACAAGCTTCTAGGAATAATGGGATGGGACTGTTGTACATGAGAGCAATGTGGTGTAAGGAAAGAAGCAAATACTGTGGAAGAAAGCAGACAGGGTATGAGCTTTGGTTTGGTATGTACTTGGGCAGTTAATGCCTGTGCTATTTATTGGGCACAGTTTTGGGTACTAGGCCTTAAATCTACTCCTACATTTCTGTTTCCTCATTATCGGTTTGTTATGTAGATACAGCCAAGGAATATAGATTCATATGCCACTATAACTATGATATTTTTTCTCCAAATCAACAAATGTCTACATTCAGACACAGAGTTAGGCACATTGGATGAGATCCAATTCTTGCTCTTCATTTTCACTTTGCAGTTTATATACTTCTATAGCTCTTTGGAGCTTGGAAAGTAGTGTCTGGATTAAGTCATTTGACCCTTGTAATAAACCTTGTCAGAATTTCTGTAAGTCTGACCTGGCCTACCAAGGCAAAAAGTTCACAGGTAGGGTGGACTGGATAAACACCTTTAGATAAGATTTGACTCTGTGCCTAGCCTGGCTCCTGACCACTGGTTCTGGTCACTTGTGCCAGCTTCCACCTTTCTGCCCAGGTATCTCATTAGCCCCCCTCCTCACTCTAAGCCTATGTTCAAGAAATGCAAGCTGGATGTAGTGGTGCACGCCTGTGATCCTAGTACTTGGGAGGATGAGACAGGAGGATTACAGGTTCAAGGCCATCCTCAGTAACTTGGCAAGAACCTGTTTCAGAATAAAAAACCAAAATAGGGCTGGAAGCGTAGTTCAGAGGTAGAATACTACTAGGTTCAATCCCCAATAACACACACACACACACACACACACACACACACACACACACACACGCACACACACACACAATTATTTACCCTAATGCTAGCTTTTTCCACATGTTGATGAATTCATGTTCTTTGTTTTGTTCTAAATATACCTTTATGGGTGACTTCATGCTTGGAAGCTCATTTTCAATGAGTCTTGGGGTTTGTGTTCACTCGTTCTCTCTCTCTCTCTCTCTCTCCCTCTCTCTCTTTCCTTCACTCTATCTCTTCCTCTTATTTCTTTTTTTTTTTTTTTTTTTTTTTTTTTTTTTTTTTTTTTTTTTTTTTTTTTTTTTT